>CAUYON010044635.1:0-92801 GCA_963573935.1 Arctocebus calabarensis
ATTAATCCTATAATCTCTACCTCCATGTTAGCTTCCATTTTATTAATCTTGTTTGCTATCCAGATTCTAAATTCGATTTCAGACATCTCTGCCATCTGTTTGTCGATGGGATAGTCTGGATTGGATGGTTTGTCATTTTGGGGGGAGTTGCACCATTCTGTTTATTCATGTTGCCAGAGTTTTTCCGCTGGTTCCGCCCCATATTTGTTTTTCAGTTTTTAGCTATATGAGCAGGAGAGTGAGATTGGACTGGAGACTTCTACGGTTGTGGTTGACCAGCCCTCCACCAAGGTACTGGTGTGGTGACGGCAGCCTGTACAGTTCAAGAGTTCCAGTCCAGTTGTAAATGCAGTCAGTCTGGATTGTGGATGAGTTGGAGTTCTAGACTTCCAATCCTGGGCAGGGGGTGAACTGAAGTATCAAGGTGGCAAGGAAAACATTTATAACATTGATCACATTAATAGCAAATGGGCTAATATGTTCGTAGAAGGGCTACCAGATGCCTAAGCCCACAGATGCGCCCGCAGTCAGAAACGTCTACATACTAACAAAACATAACAAACAAACAGCCAATCACAGAACAACAGCTAAGAAAAGAAAAAATAAATAAATAAAAAGGAATTCTACAATTAAAATGCTTCTTATAAAATGCTTGAGAATAGTGAAGAAGAAAAGGCTCTAGCAAATATGATATAAGCACTCTTAGGAGCTATAAGAAGGGAGGGAGAGGAGGGGGAGAGAGAACAGAGAAATTAATGCGGGAGAGGAAGAAGAATGTTCAGTTGAGAATAGGAGGTAATAAAAATAATCTAAGAAAAGAAAGTGAAGAAAAGAGTTATTTGTTGATAGCGCCTCCAAGAAAAGGATATTCAAAAAAAAAAAAAATCTCAAAAATATTATTATTCTTATATGTATATAGAATTGCAGTCCAGTCCGGCAACAATGATCTACTCTGAGAGGGGAGCATGGGAGCCTGGCTCGTGGTGACTGTGGGGCAGGGGCCTCACAGTTGCTGCAGATCTTGGTGGTTGCGGCGGTGTGTTCCTATTCACGGGGCGGCGGCTTCCGACCACAGCAGCACCCGGCCGGCGGTAGCTTTGGCTGCGAAGGTGTCCTCTCTATTCTCAGGGCAGCAGCTTTGGAGCGACCGCAGAAGCACCCGGTGCGGGAGTTGCTATGGCCACGGCTCCCAGCCACTCCCAGCTGCAGTGAAGGCTGGAGGGGCGGGGGCTTTGTATCACTATTTGTGGGCGACCGCGGCAGCACAAGCAGTGGCGCTTGCTATGGCAGCTATGGCCACGGGTCGCAGCGGCTGTGAAGACTGGAGGGGAGGGGCCATGCGGTCACTGTGGATCTCGGGGGCCGCGGCCGTGTGTCCCTATTCGGGGGGTGGCGGCTTCTGACCGCAGCAGCACCCAGGCTGCGGTTGTTATGGCTGCGGCTCCCAGCCACAGTGAAGGCTGGAGGGGTGGGGGCTTTGCAGGGCTGTTGGTGGGAACTTGAACTTCAGTTATTCTCCAGCTGATGTGCCCTGGGGCCCTCCTCGCCAACTTCCACAGCTTCCACAGCTCAAAGTGTCTTTTCCGTCCCTCTCAGGATTCACTATGGTCCCCGCCTAGTGTAATGCTGACTGATCACAATTTCTTTCTCTCTCTCATTGATCTGGGAAAAGGCGCTCGCCATTTTGGACATTCCAATGTGTTAGTCCGGCAGAATCCGAACCCCTCAGCTCACGCCAGGGCTGCCCGGGTCTCCGTGCTTCCCAGTAGCATCCCTTTCTGATCGTTAAACTCTGAGTTCCACGCTTCAGTGGAATTTTCTCTGATTAGAGCTTGTGGGTTGGCACCTGCTGTCCTCCCTGTGGGAGGGGCCGGCTGCCCCTCTTCCAGGCAGGGGGAAACAGTCTGCAACAGTTTCCACGGTTAAGAACTATATTTCAAACATGCCAATCCTCCCGATCTCTGTGTCTTACCAGTTGCCCGTCCACTCCAGTAGTTCACATGGGGAAAGATCCAGAGCTCCCACCCTCTCACCTGCTGACCTGGGAGAGATGGGCTACAGGACCGTCTCCACCACTATCTTCCAGCACTCTCCTAGATTCTAAAATTTGAAATTAAGGTTATTGATTGTATATCTCTCTTAATTTCTAATACATACATTGGTGCCATAAGTTTCCTTATACCCTCTGCTTTCCTTTCATACCATAGGTCCACTGAGTTCTGCTTTCATTTTTTTGTCTTTTTTAGTTTAAAATATATTTTTAGAAGTTGTCTGGAGATGCTTTCTTTGAGCCATATATTGCTTTGAACTGAGTTCTACATTCCTTATGCATTTTAGAATATTCTACTTACCTTACCAGTTATCCTTTGATTTCTAGTTTAGTTTTATTGTGATCTGTGTGCAGTCATGATATTGAGATGGGGTTTGATTTCAAGTTTTGAACATTTCTTATTGTATGTTTTGGACCCCATAATGTGGTCTATCTTGGGGTAATATTCCATGTGGACTTAATAAGAATGTGTAATCCAGGTGTGGTGGCTCACACCTGTACTCCTAGTACATTGGGATGACAAAATTTGAGGATTGCTTAAGGCCAGGTGTTCAAAACAAGCCTGAGCAAATAAAATACCCATGGTCTTTCATCGTTGTCAGCCCAGCTACTCAGGAGGCTGAGGGAGAAGGAGCCTAGGAATTTGACTTTGCTGTGAGATATGATGATGATGTCACTGCATTCTGGCTGGGATGACAAAGTGAGGCCATGAGAAGAAGGAGGAGGAGGAGGAGGAGGAGAGGGAGGAGGAGGTGGAGGAAAGGAAGAGGAAAAGAGGAAGAGGAGGAATAGAAGGAAAGGAGAATGAGAAATAAGAAGAAAGAAAAATAAAGGAAAAAGATGAAAAGAAGAAGGAGAGGAAAAGGAGAGAGGAGGAAGAAGAAAAAGAAGAAGGAAAGAAGAGGAGAAAGTGGAAGGAAGGAAGATGAGACAAAGGAGGAGGAGGGGAGAAAGAAGAGAGGCATAGGAGGAATCAATATAGCTATCCTTGCTGTATCTGATTAGTGGTAGCATTATCTATCCTGTTCTACTCATTTGCCTTTACTTGATACATGCCTTCATATTTAATAAGTTTCCCTTGTCTTTACTGTTCCACTCTGGCAATTTCTATTCTTTACATCATGGTATTATGCTACTGAATTTCAAATTGATTACCACAACAAGAGATTAATATATATCATTTTTTATGTGTTAAAATTGTATTTATTTATTTATTTTCTTATTTAATCATAGATCCGCACATTAATGAAATAATGGGGTACAATGTGCTGGTTTTATATACAATCTGAAATATTTTCTTCAAACTGGTTAACATAGACTTCATGGAATGTTCTTAGTTATTGTGTTAAGACATTTACATCCTATACCTAGTAAATTTCACATGTACCCTTGTAAGATACACCGTAGGTGTGATCTCACTAATTACTCTCCCTCCACTCCTCCTCCTTCCACCCCTCCCTTCCTTCTCCCCTTTCCTCTTCTTCTGCGGCAATAATTGAGTTATATCTTTCATAAGGAAGGTATAAATTGGTCTCATAGTAAGACTCAGTACATTGGATAATTTTTCTTCCATTCTTGAGATTCTGTGCTAAGAAGAATATGTTCCAGCTCCATTCATGTAAACATGTAAGAGTTAAAGTCTCCATCTTTTTTAAGGCTGCATAATATTCCATATAAAAAAAGTAAATTGATTCAGTCATTGGTCAATGGGCACTTGGGCTTCTTCCATGACTTAACAATTATGAATTGGGCTGCAATAAACATTATGGTACATATATCTTTGTTATAATGTGATTTTTGGTCTTCTGGATATATACCTAGTAGAAGAATTATAGGATTGAATGGCAGGTCTATTTTTAGATCTCTAAGTGTTCTCCAAACATCTTTCCAAAAGGAATGTGTTAGTATCCATTCCCACCAGCAATGTAGAGTTGTTCCCTTTTCTCCACATCCATGCCAATATCTCTGGTTTGGGGATTTTGTGATGTGGGCTAATCTTACTGGAGTTAGATGACATCTCAAAATAGTTTTGATTTGCATTTCTCTGATGATTATGGATAATGAATATTTTTTCAAGTGTTTGTAGGCCGTGCACCTATCTTCTTCAGAGAAGTTTCTCTTCAAGTCCCTTGCTGACCCTAAGATGGTATCACTCATTCTTTTCTTGCTAATACATTTGAGTTCTCTGTGGATTCTGGTTATTAAATCTTTGTCAGAGACATAACATGCAAATATCTTCTCTCATTCTCAGGGCTGTCTGCTTGCTTTTCTCACTGTGTTCTTGGCTGTGCAGAAACTTTTTAGTTTGATCAGGTCCCAGTAGTGTATCTTTGATGTTACTTCAATTGCCCAGGGAATCCTCCTTTTAAAATATTTGCCCAGGTCGATTTCTGCAAGAGTTTTCTCTGCACTTTCTTCTAGTATTTTTATAGTTGCAAGTCTTAAGTATAAATCTTTAATCCAGTTAGAGTATATCTTACTTAATGGTGAGAAGTGTGTGTCCAGATTCAGTCTTGTACAGGTCGCAAGCCAGTTCTCCCAGCACCATTTGTTAAATAGGTAAACTTTCCCCCACTGATTGTTTTTAATTGGCTTGTCAAAAATCAAATAATGGTAAGTAGCTGGTTCACCTCTTGGTTCTCTATTCTGTTCCATACATCTACCTCTCTGTCTCTGCACCAGTACCATGCTGTTTTGATCATGATCAATTTATAGTATAGTCTGAGTTCTGGTAGAGTAATTCCTTCTGCTTTGTTTTTATTTCTGAGTAATGAGGTGGCTATTTGAGGTTTTTCTGATATCATATAAAATGTACTATTATTATTTTTAAAAAATCTTTGAAGTATGACAGAGGAGATTTAACTGGGATTGCATTAAAATTGTATATTGCTTTGGGTAGTATGGGCATTTTAACAATGTTGATTTTTCCCAGCCATGAGCATGGTATGTTTTTCCATGTGTTAACATCTTCAACTTTTTCTTTTCTTAGAGTTTCATAGTTCTCTTTAGAGCTCTTTCATGTCCTTTTTTAGGTAAACTCACAAATATTTCATCTTCTTTGGCACTATTGTGGTAGAAATAGAGTCATTGACTGTTTTTTCAGCTTGACTATTGTTATATATAAAGGTTACAGATTTGAGTGTTGATTTTATGAACTGAGATGCTGCTGTATTTCTTGATCACTTCTAAGAGATTTGTAGTAATACCCCTGGTATTTTCTAGATATACAATCATATCATACATAAAGAGTGAAAGTTTGATCTCTTCTGACGCTATATGGATACCTTGATTGCCTTTTCTTCCCTAATTGTGATGGCTAAGACTTCCATTACAATATTAAAAAGCAGTGAAGATAATGAACAACCTTGCCTGCTTCCTGATCTTAGCTGAAAAGATTTGATTTAATTCCATTCAATACAATATTGGCTGTGGGTTTGCTGTAGATGGTCTCTATCAGTTTAAGAAATATCCCTTCCATACCCATCTTCTTAAGTGTTCTGATCATCAAGGGATGCTGGATATTATAAAAAGCTTTTTCTGCATCAATTGAGAGAATCATCTGGTCTTGGTTTTTTAATTTGTTTATGTGATGAATTATAGTTATAGATTTACATATATTGAACCAGCCTTGAGACCCTGGGATAAAACACACTTGGTCATGGTGTATAATTTGTTTGATGTGTTGCTGGATTCTGTTTGTTAGGATCTTGTTGAATATTTTTGCATCAATATTCATTATTAATACTGGTCTATAATTTTCTTTTCTTGTTGGGTCTTCTCCTGGTTTGGGGATCAAGGTGATGTTTGCTACATAGAATGTGTTGGGTAGGTAGTATACCTCCTTTTTCTATATTTTGGGAAAGATTGAGTAATATAGGTACAAGTTCCTCCTTAAAGTTTTGGTAGAATTCTGATGTGAAGCCATCTGTTTCAGGGCTTTTCTTTTTAAGGAGATTTTGTATGTTGGATGCTATTCTAGAGCTTGATATAGGCCTGTTCAAAATTTCCACGTGATTCTGGCTAAGTCTTAAAAGGTGACATGCTTCCAAGAATTGATGAATTTTCCTTCAGATTTTCATATTTCTGAGAATAAAGTTTCTTGTAATATTCACTAAGGATTTTTTGAATTTCTGAAGAGTCTGTTGTTACTTCATCCTTACCATTTCTGATTGATGTTATTACTCTTTTTATACTGGTTAGGTTATCCAAAGATTTATCTATTTTATTGACCTTTTCAAAAGAACAATTTTTTCATTTATTGATATTTTGTACAATTATTATTTTTTATGAAATCATCACTGTGTACATTAGTGCAATCAGAGGATAAAATGTGCTGGTTTCATATACAATCTGAAATGTTTTCATCAAACTGTTTAAAATAGCCTTCATGGCATTTTCTTAGTTATTGTATGAAGACATTTATATTCTGCATTTAATAAGGTTAGCCTGTATCCTTTTAAGATGCACCATAGGTGTGGCCCCACCAATTACCCTCCCTCCCCTCCCCTCCCTTGCCCTTTTCCCCATATTTTTGTGCTATAGGTGGGTTATAACCTTCATATGAAAGCTATAAATTAGTTTCATAGTAGGGCTGAGTACATTGGATACTTTTTCTTTTATTCTTTAGATACTTTGCTAAGAAGAATATGTTCCAGCTCCATCCATGTAAACATGAAAGAGGTAAAGTCTCCATCTTTCTTTAAGACTGCATAGTATTCCATGGTATACATGTACCACAATTTATTAATCCATTTGTGGGTTGATGGGCACTTGGGCTTCTTCCATTACTTAGCAATTATGAATTAGGCTGCAATAAACATTCTGGTACAGATGTCTTTGTTATAATGTGATTTTGGGTCTTCTGGGTATATACTCAGTAAAGGAATTATAAGATTGAATGGCAGTTCTATTTTTAGATCTCTAAGTACTCTCCATACATCCTTCCAAAAGGAACGTATTAGTGTGCCTTCCCACCAGCAGTGTAGAAGTGTCCCTTTTCTCCCCATCCATGCCAACATCTCTCGTTTGGGGATTTTGTCATGTGGGCTAATCTTACTGGAATTAGGTGATATCTCTAAGTAGTTTTGATTTGCATTTCTCTGCTGATTAATGATGGTGAGCATTTTTAATGTGTCTGTAGGCCGTATGCCTGTCTTCTTTAGAGAAGTCTCTCTTCAAGTCCTTCGTCCACCCTGATATGGGATCACTTGTTCTTTTCTTTCTAATACATTTGAGTTCTCTATAGATTCTGGTTATTAAACGTTTGTCAGAGGCGTAACCTGCAAATATTTTCTCCCATTCTGAGGGCTGTCTGCTTGCTATACTTACTATGTCCTTGGCTGTAGAGAAACTTTTTAGTTTGATCAGGTCCCAGGAGTATATTTTTGATAGTGCTTCAATTGCCTGGGGAGTCCTCCTCATAAAATATTCACGCAAGCCAATTCCCTCAAGAGTTTCCCCTGCTCTTTCTTCTAATATTTTGATAGTTTCATGTCTTAAGTTTAAATCTATAATCCAGTGAGAGTCTATCTCAGTTAATGGTGAGAGGTGTGGGTTCAGTTTTAGTCTTCTACAGATTACCAGCCAGTTCACCCAGCACCATTTGTTAAATAGAGAGTCTTCTCCCAATTGAATGTTTTTAATTGGCTTGTTAAAGATCAAGTAATGGTAAGTAGCTGGATTCATCTCTTGGTTCTCTATTCTGTTCCAAACATCTATCTCTCTGTTTTTGTGCCAGTACCATGCTGTTTTGATCACTACTGATTTATAGTAGAGTCTCAGGTCTGGTAGCATGATTCCTCCTGCTTTGTTTTTATTTCTAAGTAATGTCTTGACTGTTCAAGGTATTTTCTGATTTTATATAAAATGAAGTATATTTTTTCAAGATCTTTAAAATATGACCATGGAGCTTTGATAGCAATTGCATTACAATTATGTATTGCTTTGTGTAATATAGACATTTAACAAATTTGATTTTTCCCCGCCATGAGCATGGTATATTTTTTCCATTTGTTAACATTTTCAGCTATTTATTTTCTTAAAGTTTCATAGTTCTATCTATAGAGATCTTTCACATCGTTTGTTAGGTAAACTTCCAAATATTTCATCTTCTTTTGTACTACTGTGAAAGGAATAGAGTCCTTGACTGTTTTTTCAGTTTGGCTATTGTTGGTATATATAAAGGCTACAGATTTATAGGTGTTGATTTTGTAGATTTTTTGGGGGGGCCTATTCCTTGATCACTTCTAAATGTTTTGTAGTAGAATCACTAGTATTTTCCAGATATACAATCATACCATCTATGAAGAGTGAACATTTGACCTCTTCTGACCCTATGTGGATACCCTTGATCACCTTTTCTTCCCTGATTGCAATGACTAAAACTTCCATTACGATATTGAAGAGCAGTGGAGACAATGGGCAATCTTGCCTAGTTCCTAATCTAAGTGGAAATGGTTTCAATTTAACTCCATTCAATACAATATTGGCTGTGGGTTTGCTGTAGATGGCCTCTATCAGTTTGAGAAATGTCCCTTCTATACCAATTTTTTTAAGTGTTCTGATCATGACGGGATGCTGGATATTGTCAAAAGTTTTTTCCACATCAATTGAGAGAATCATATGGTCTTTATTTTTTAATTTGTTTAAGTGCTGAATTACATTTGTAGATTTACGTATATTGAACCAGCCTTGAGACCCTGGGATAAAGCCCACTTTGTCATTGTGTATAATTTGTTTGATGTGTTGTTGGATTCTGTTTGTTAGTATCTTGTTAAATATTTTTCCATCAATATTCATTATTGATATTGGTCTATAGTTTTCTTTTCTTGTTGGGTCTCTCCCTGGTTTAGGGATCAAGGTGATGTTTGCTTCATAGAATGTGTTGGGTAGTATTCCTTCTTTTTCTATATTTTGGAAGAGGTTTATTATTATAGGTACTAGTTCTTCTTTAAAGGTTTGGTAGAATTCTGTCATGAAGCCATCTGGGCCCGGACTTTTCTTTTCAGGGAGATTTTTTATAGTTCATGGTATTTCAGAACTTGATACAGGCTAGTTCAAAGTTTCCACTACGTTCTGGCTAAGTTTTGGTAGGTGGCGTGCTTCCATGTATTAGTCAATTTCCTTCAGATTTTCATATTTCTGAGAGTAAAGTTTCTTGTAATATTCATTAAGGATTTTTTGAATTTCTGAAGGGTCTATTGTTTTTTAAACTTTACCATTTCTGATTGCAGAAATTAGAGATTTTACTCTTTTTTTCCTGGCTACGTTAGGCAATGGATTATCTATTTTATTGACCTTTTCAAAAAAACAACATTTTCGTCTATTGATCTGTTGTATAAGTCTTTTGTTTTCAATTTCATTTAATGCTGCTCTAATTGTGGTTATTTCTTTTCTTCTGCTCAGTTTGGGGTTGGAAGGTTCTTCCTTGTCCAGTTGCTTAAGATGTCCCATTAAATTGTTAACTTCCTCTCTTTCCATTTTCTTGAGGAAGGCTTGCAGTACTATAATTTCCCTCTTGGGACTGCCTTTTCAGTATCCCAGAGGATCTGATAATTCATGTCTTCATTGTCATTTTGTTCCAAAAATTTTGTAATTTCCTTCTGAATCTCATCTAAGACCCAGCTATATTTCAGCATAAGGTAATTTAGCTTCCATGTTTTTGGATGAGTATGCAGATTCCTGTTGTTATTGAGTTCAAATTTTATTCCATGATGGTCTGAGAAGATGTAAGGAATATTTCTATTCTTTTAAATTTGCTGAGTTTAGACTTCTGACCTAAAATATGATTGATTTTGGCTTATGTTCCATGGGGTTTTGAGAAGAATGTGTATTCAATTTTATTAGGATGAAATGTTCTGTAGATATCTGTTAAATCCAGATGTTAAATGGTTAAGTTTAAATCTAAAATTTCTTTACTTAGCTTCTTTTTGGAGTATCTATCCAACACTGCTAAAGGAGTATTAAAATCTCCAACTACTATAGAGCTGGAAGAAATCAAGTTACTCCTGTCTATTAGAGTTTTTATTATAAATAGAGGTGCATTCTGGTTGGGTGAATAAATATTAATAATTGAAATCTCATCATATTGAGTATTACCTTTAACAAATATGAAATGTCCATCATTATCCTTCTTTACTTTGGCTGGTTTAAAAGCCTATTATATCTGTGAATAAGATTGCAACACCTGCTTTTCTCTGTTTTCTATTTGTCTGGAATATAGATGACCATCCCTTCACCTTGAGTCTAAATTTATCTTTTAAGGTAAGGTGATATTCGTGCAGCAGATATCTGGCCTGAGATTTTTGTATACAGTCAGCCACCCTTTGCTTCTTTACAGGACAATTTAAGCCATTCACATTAATTGAAAATAATGACTACTCCTTAGAACGTCCAGTGGACATTTTTAATCCTATCATCACTGTGGAAGTTGAAATTTGATAAAAAGTTTCTGGGTGAGTTTACTTTTGTGGTGGGAGATTATGCTGCTCATTATGGAGGATAGGTCTGAGAATATCCTGGAGAGCTGGTTTAATTATTGCAAATTTCTTCAACATGTGGATGTCATTAAAGTATTTAATTTCTGCATCATAAATGAAACTCAGTTTAGCTGGGTACAGGATCCTGGGTTGAAAGTTCTTTTGTTTTAGGAGATTAAATTCAATGACCATTCTCTTCTAGCTTGAAAGGTTTGATCAGAGAGATTTGCAGTTATTTTAATATTCTTCCCCTTGTAGGTAATGGATTTCTTACATCTGGTTGCTTTCAGAATTTTATTTTTTATATTAACTTTAGTGAACTTAATTATGATGTGCCTGGGAGATGTCTTATTCGGGTTGAGTTGTGCTAGGGTTTTGAAACTGTCTACTATCTGAATTTCAGAATCTCTTGGTATGTCTGGAAAGTTCTCTTTCATAATCTCATAAAGAAGAGACTCTGTGCCTCATGATGCCACTTCATCGTTTTCAGGTATCCCTATAAGGTGAATATTGGTTTTCTTTGAGTTATCCCAGAGCTGTCTGAGAGAATTATCCATTTTTTCCTTCCATTTCTCTTCCTCTTTGGAAGTTTGTGAGCATTTGAAAACTTTGTCTTCCATGTCAGAAATCCATTCTTCTGCTTGCTCCATTCTGTTACTGAGGGATTCTACTGTATTTCTCAGCTCTTCAAGGGTTTCAACTTCTTGTCTCAATGTGTCAAAATCTTTGGTCATTTTGTCTTTGATTTCGTTGAATTCTTGAGACATCTTTTTGGTCATCTTTTAGATTACTGCTTGAAATTCTAATTCCATCTTTTCCTCCATTCCGCTGATCTTGCTTACTATCCAGACTCTCAATTCGATTTCTGACATCTCAGCCATTTGCTTATGCAAGGGAATTTGTGCTATAACTTCCTTGTTGTTCCTTTGGGGAGTTGATCTATTCTGAGTATTCATATTGTCAGAGTTTTTCTGTTGATTCCACCTCATGATTATTTTTCACTGTTTCCTATGACCATGCTCAGAGTTGAGGAGTTGTTTCTCCCAGATCAGACCCCAGCAGGATCAGTCTGTTGTTGCTGGATCTTTGTAGGCAGTGACCCTGTGTAGCTCCTCAGGGACTGCCCCATCAAGGGAGTTCTGGCTCTGGGAGCGGCTCCATCGTGTGGCAAGCCTGGATCAAGCAGCAGGGCATTGGATAGTGCACTCAGTTCTGAATGCCTGGCACCCAGTGGCCTTTGCAAAGGGAGTCCACACCTCCATCAGTCTCTGGCTATGAGGAGGGCACCTGAGGCAGGGCACAGGTCTCACCTTCTCCTGCGTTCCTGCCCAATGGCGGGGCCAGTGCAGAGGCAAAGAGGGTAAGGGAGGACATCGGTTGTGTGGCTTCTAGAGTTCGTGTCCCAGGCAATCAGGCAGAGGCCTGGCAGGTTCCTGGTGGAGTCCCTACCTGGTTTGAGAGGCAGGCGGAAACCTGGCACAAGGGTCCCAGCAGAGTTCCTGGCCATGGGGGATGGTGGGCTGAGGCCCAGCATGGCAAAGATCAGAACCACATGGGAGTCCCACAGAGTTCCTGGCCGCAGCTGGCAGCAGGCCAAGGCCAGGGGTTTGCCAATCGGGGCTGCGCAGGGTTCCCTGCAGAGTTCCTGGCTGCTGTGGGTGGCGGGCTGGGGCAAGGATCGGAGTCGGGAGGAGGTCCCTGCTGGGTCTCTGGGGCTGTAGAGGGCAGCAGGCTGAGGCCGGACGGGATACAGATTGGCACCGCATGGGAGTCCCGGTAGAGTTCCTGGCCACTGCTTGTGGCAGCCCAAGGCCCAGCGGGGTGCCAATCAGGGCTGCCTGGAGGTTCCTGCAGAGTTACTGGCTGCTGCGGGTGGCAGACCTGGAGCACGAATCAGATTTGGGTGGTGGTCCTGGTAGAGTCCCTGGCCACTGCTGGTGGTGGGCCTATGCCCAGCAGGGTGCCAATTTTGGCCACGCGAGGGTTCTTGCGAAGTTAATGGCTACTGCTGGTGGTGGGCCAAGGCCTGGTGGGGCATGGATCAGAGCTGCACCAGGGTTCCGCTGGAGTACCTGGCCCAGCGGATGGTGGGCTCGGTTGGGGCAGAATGGAGCCCTGCAGTTCCGGGAGGAGTTTCTGGCCTGGGGGCTGGTAGGGGCTCGGCAGGATCCCAAGTCTCTTACCTGGTGGGCCCCCTCTTCCAGCAGATAGGGAGGATGGGCTCTGCCCAAGTCCTCTTACCTCAGTTTCAGCAGAGGTCATTTTTCTGTTAGGTCAGGTAATGGGGTAAGGATGTCCTGGAAGTTCACAATGGCAGAAATCTTTAGTTCAGTTTTTCTGCCTGAAGCTTGGTTTCTAGGAGTCACAGCTTGCCTCAGCAGAGGTGACCTGCAGTTATCACTTCTCTCTCTCGGCTAGGCTCCCAGTCTTCAGCTCAATTGGGCAGTTTCTGGAGGTTATCTTTCCTTTTGGACAAGAGCCTCTGTGGGAAGCTGCTTCTAGTTGACCATCTTGCCCCATTTGTCTGCTTCGCTTTTGGGGGGTATTTTCTTCAGTCCTGCTACTTTCCATGCAAATGTTTTGACTTATGCAGTCACTGTCTTGGTCCCAGGTCAAATCCAATCCAAAGGGTGGAGATAAGCTTAGTGTCCTTCAGTAGAAACAGTGCTGACCACCCTCATCAGCCAGATGTTTGTAAACATGAGCGTCCATGATCAAAACGTCAATGCGAAATGAAGGTTGTATATCTCCTGAATGCATTATAATGTTATAATTTGTATTTAATATTTATGTTCCCCAAATTCAGCCACTGGGAGTTTTAAACTAGCTGGATTCTCTTCACTTTTGACATAATCTTATTATCCTTTTAGGACATCAAAGTTTCTTACACAAGATGGTCCAACCTCCTCTTGTATTTTCTCTGTCATAAACCTGGAGTCAGCCATTTCTCTAAGGATCACTGGCTTCTTTCAGTGAGAACAAGACAGCAGCCTAATTGTGTCTGCAGTCCCTGAGAAGAAAACACATTCTGTACAAACAAATTTGTATTGCCCTGACGTGATCTGGCACACCTGGGGACACTGGGGTCTGTTCAGTCACTCTTTGTATAATTCTTTTGTTTTCAATTTCATTTAATTCTTCTCTAATTTTGGTTAATTCTTTTCTTCTGCTGGGTTTGGGATTGGAATTTTCTTCCTTTACCCGTATCTTGAGATGTTCCATTACATCATTAACTCCCTCTCTTTCCATATTCTTGAGGAAGGCTTCTAGTGCTATAAATTTTCGTCTTATTACTGCTTTTGTGATATCCCAAAGGTCCTTATAATTCACGCATTCTTTATCATTTTGTTCCAAAAATTTGGTAATTTCCTTCTTAATTTCATCTGTGACTCAGCTATCATTCAGCATAAGGTTATGTAGCTTTCATGTTTTTGTATGAGTATGCAAATTCCTGTTGTTACTGAGTTCAACTTTTTTTTTATAATTTTATTGAATCATAATTCTGTTCATTGGTGCAATCATAGGGCACGATTCATATACATTCAGAAATGTTTTGATCGTACTGTTACAGATAGCCTTCATGGCATTTTCTTGATCACTATATAATACTTTGATTTTTTAATATTCGGCTATTTAATCATCTGGAGTTAATTTTTAAATGTGATGTAAGGTGGAGAGTGTCTTCCCCACCGTTCACCTACCAATAGACTGCTAACTCTTCGGTATTTATTGAATAGGTTGGCATAGTTTCCACTGATTTAAAACGCTACCTTTATCCTGAACTCAGTTCTGAAAAAGTAATGTGGTGAATTGTGGGCATGATATCTTATTCCAATACATATTAAAACTTATTGTAAAGGGCATAATTAAAACTACAAGGTATTGACATCAATACACAGATTTCTTTTCTTTTCTTTCTCTCTCTCTATCTTTTTTTTTTGCATAGAGACAGAGTCTCACTTTATCACCCTCGGTAGAGTGCCCTGGTGTCATACGGCTCATAGCAACCTCCAGCTTCTGGGCTTAGGCTATTCTCTTGTCTCAGCCTCTCGCCACAACATCTGGCTACAGATATCTTTTCTTTAAGAGTTTTTATGGTTTTACATGTAGATTTTTGCTTATGCATAAGCTATAAAATTAACTTGTTTTCCAGAAAGTTGCTTTTGGACTTTTTGATTCAAAACAGACTACTGTTTGAGAAGGGTATAAGAGGTGGGCCTTAAATAATACCAAGTTTTTGTATCCCAGGATGCATACATCTCCTACTTATTTTTTAGTGTAATTGTCGTTATATAATTTCAGCAAATTTACTATTAGCATAATTTCTATGTGTTGTTACAATTATATTCTAATACAATGCAACATTTTATATGTTAAGTTGGCATTTTATTGAACTCTAATATTAGGATTGTCATTTTCAGTTGATTAGTAGTTTCATTTCTTTCAGTATTAATACCTCCCTCTCACCCTCAGCAAAACCCTAAACAGTTCTGTTTATAGGAATAGTAATGTACTTGCTACTCATTTTTCTTTAGAGGGAGTACTTATAATATTTTACCATAAAGTTTGCTATATCTATAATAAGTATTTTATCGTTACTCTTTATTTGGTTGAGATGTTAAAAACACAAGAAACAGTGTTTTTATCTTTCTAGTAAGCTTTCTTTAAGTTTTATTTGGCCAGATTTGTTTTACCCTCTTACGTGGGTATTAATTAGTATGACTAGAGATAGTATTGTGAGTTCATTAAAAAGATAGTGGAATATTTTAGCTGTGTAGAATTTTCCTTTAGTTCATTTTAAACTAAAATTCTGAGCCTCTATTATGCACATAGAAGTAATAACTAATATTTGTAAAGTTTAAAATTTAGTACTTCCATCACTACCACTAATTAGTGGTAAATTAAGTGAAACTGGATTTGAATTCTTAATTTCTTTATTAGTTACTTATATGGTGTTTCTGTTTTTATATGGTAATTCTATGGAATTACTGTCATGAGTCCTTTTAATGCAGTGATAAGCCTTAATAATAGGGCCTCTAGGTCACATTCATACTGTTGTCTGTTCTGATAAATAAAATTTTATTGGAACATAATTGAAGGCAAGCCTTTTGGGGGGGGTGCAGGAAGGGGACAGAGACTCAAGCTGTCACCCTGGGTAGAGTGCCGTGGTATTACAACTCATAGCAGCCTCAAACTCTTATGCTTCAGCAATTCTTTTGCCTCAGCCTCTCAAGTAGTTGGGACCACAGGCACCTGCCACAACGCCCAGCTATTTTTGGGTTGTAGTTGTCATTGTTGTTTGGCAGGCCCAGGCTGGATTTGAACCCACCAACTCCAGTGTATGTGGCTGGCGCCCTAGCTGCTGAGCTACAGGTGCTGAGCCAAGCCTATTGGTTTTTTTTTTTTTTTTTTCCCTGTTTGAAAAGTATGGAACACTTCACGAATTTGCGTGTCATCCTTGCGCATGGGCCATGCTAATCTCTATATCGTTCCAATTTTAGTGTATGTGCTGCCCAAGCGAGTGGAAAAATCCCAGACTTCAGAGTCTAGTTTTGTTATTTTTACATTTGACTCTTTCATCATCTGGAGTTAAGTTTGATAAGACAAAGCATAAGCAACCTAGATTTTGGAGGCAGAGTAAAGTAGATTTAAATCCTTGGTCTGCCTTTTACTTTCTCTGTGGGTTGTTATCTTCTTCTGAAACCTGGTTTGTCATACTTAGTATTACACTTTAAATCCATGAAGTTGTTGAGACTATTACATTTAATAAAACTACGTAGTGTATCTAGCGTGTAGCCAGTTTGCAAGTGGTAGCAGTTATTTTACCACCACAAAAAATGCATTTATATGGCCGCCCAATTATAATCTTGTGCTTTCAGAACATAATGTTTGGTCTTTGCCTGAAAATTTCTTTTTTTTAGTATTAAGTCATTTTTACCAGGAGAAAGAGAAATAGGTATGTATTTGGTTTTGGTGGTCGTTGCATAATAGATTATCCCAAAATTTAGTAGTGGTCAGGAATTTAGAAGCATCTAGGAGAACTACAATCATGAAATTATAGTTCAGATTTTGGCTGAGGCTGCAGTCATCTAAAGACTTGACTAGAATGGAAAGATCCATTTCCTAGATGAGTTACTAAGAAAGCGGTTGGCAGGAGGCTTTAGTTCTTCGTCTTTCCGTAGGGTTTCTAGAGTTCCTCTAGACATGGTAGCTAGCCATCAGATCAAGGAAGAAGCCACAACACTTTCTAAAGTTTGGTTCTCTTGATGTTATTATTATTACTTCTTCACATTCTCATTGGTGAGAAGCAAGTCACCAAGTACAATCTACACTCGAAGTGAGGAGAGTTGAAGTATTTGTGGACATACTTTTAACTGCCATTGTCTGCCTACATTCTGGTTATAAGTTATTTACATTATTCTTGTATGTGTGTACAGTTATCCCTCCCAAGGACATCAGAAGCTTTATCTCATTACTATGTTAGCTTAAAGTCTAGAATATATTATATGAATCAGGTACAGGCACTGATGTAGCTCCTTGAGTACAGCTTTTTTCCCCCCTTATGTACAATTTTTCAAGTATAGTTTTTTAGACAGAGTCTCACTTTGTCGCCCTTTAGTAGGGTGCCATGGCATCACAGCTCATAGCAACCTTAAACTCTTGGGCTTAAGCAATTCTCTTGCCTCAGCCTCCCAAGTTGCTGGGACTACAGGCACCTGCCACAGCACTCAGCTATTTTTTGGTTGTTGTTGTCATTGTTCTTTAGCAGGCCCTGGGCGGGTTTGAACTCACCAGTCATGGTGCATGTGGCCAACACCCTAACCAAGTATAGTTCCTTTTTTTGTTGTTGTTGTTTTTGTTTTTAGAGACAGAGTCTCACTTTATTGCCTTTGGTAGAGTGCCATGCAATTACAGCTCTTAGCAACCTCCAACTCCTGGGCTTAGGCGATTCTCTTGCCTCAGCTTCCTGAGTACCTGAGACTACAGGAGTCCGCCAATATGCCCAGCCATTTTTTTGTTGCACTTGTCATTGTTTAGCTGGCCCCCGGGGCAGGTTGCAATTACCACCCTTGGTGTTTGTGGCTGGCGCCAAGCCAAAAGCCAAATCTTTTGCTTTCTCTCTTGATGTATTTTTGTAACAACACTCTGGATTTCATCTTAGCTCAGCAGCCATTTCTGGAGAGACTGAGTTTTTAAAGCCCTCAGGTCCCTACTTCAAATTTCTTCTGACATTTTACTATGAGCAGCAAGGGGAATCAGGTGCTACCGTCAATACTTTTCCTGAAGTATTTCACCTTAGATAGATGTCTGAGTTCATTTTGTGCATTTTGTAACACTGTTGCTAAACTGTTTGTCCTTCACTATACCTTAAGCCCTCATCTGCAGTTTCCTCAAAGTCCAGGCTTCTATGAATAATGCAGGGCTCATCAAACTTTCATAAAATCTCTCCTCAAAGTCCATCACCTTTTCCCACTGTCTGGCCCTAGAGTTACTCCCACATTTTATGTTTTTATTATAGCAATATCCCACTTCCCAGTACCATCATCTATGTTGCTTATCTATTGATGCAAAACAAATTATTCAAGGCCTTAAAACAGGTTTAAGTAACAAACATTATTATCTGACAGTTGTTATGGGCCAGGAATGTGAAATCAAGATGTCAGCCCATGGATCTTCAGGGTGGACTTGATTAGGAAGATCAGCTTACTCTCATGACCAAATGGGTTCTTTCTAGAAGACTGGTTGGTTTTCCTCACAAAGTGGTAGCTAGCTTCCTCTGAGTGATCCAAGAAAAGGAACGGAGGAACCCCTAAGTACTTTTATGTCCTACCTAATATAAATGTCACACACCTTCATTTCCGGTACATTGTGTTCATTGCCATTAATTATAGCCCACATTTAAAGGAAGGGGAAATAGGCTTTGCTTTTTGAAGGGAAGAATTTGTGGACGTGTTTTGAAGTCACCACAGTTGTGGTATATTTTGGACTGACTTTTCATTTGTCAGTATTAACAAGTGTTACCCACATAAATGTGGAGTGAGCATGTAGCTTCCAAGTTTGTAGCTTGAAAACTAAACAGTATACATTCATTACTTTGTTATAATATATCAATGATTTCTAGTCTTTCTTTGGAGATATTCCACAGTTTATAACTCTAGGGATATTAATTTTTAATATCAAATTTTTTATTTATGATGGAGCTATTTATTTTGTCAACAGATATTTGAGTGTTTTCTCTGTTTTGGCTTGCTGCTAGGTGCTGAGAATACAGAGATTGTAAGTTAAAACAGGATCTCTTTTAATAAAGAGCTTACAATCTAAAAGTAAAGCAGGTTTATAAATTATTGTGATAAGCAAAATATATTAGGCATAGTTGCAGCACAGAGAAGAGAATGAATAACTTGTCAGGTTAGAGAAGGCATAAGTAAAAGCACAGTCCAAAGCCATGGAGATGTCCATCAGCTTGTTGTATTCATAGAATTGCGAGTAGCTTAATATTGCTGGAGTAACTCTTGTGTTTTGCCATTGTTAAATGTTGACATACATATCCCACTTGATTTCAAAAAAAATTTTTGAGGTGGTTACTTGCTGGCTATCTAACGTGAAACCATTAAAGGGCTAGGTACTCATAGGCCCATTTACATGTAGAGCATGCAATATTCTTTAGGGGCATTTGGGAATATTAAACAATAGTCTTTGATAATTATTAATTTGAAACAACATGCTTATAATTGCATTAACACTTATTGCTTGCAGCAAACATGTCTGATAAAGAGCTAAAGAAACTACGTAATAAACAAAGAAGAGCACAAAAGAAGGCACAGATAGAAGAGGAGAAAAAAAATGCAGAAAAAGAAAAACAGCAGAGAAATCAGAAAAAAAAGAAGGATGATGATGATGAAGAAATTGGAGGTCCAAAAGAAGAACTTATCCCTGAGAAACTGGCCAAGGTAATTAATAGTGTTTACACAATTGAGTGAAATTTCATGACCAGCCATAGTCATTTTTATACTGTCTTATTTGATCAATATGATTATAAATTTTAGAGTCAAAATAGTTTTAATTTTTAGTTTTATTAAAATATTTTGTTTCTGATTGTATTTCATGCTTCAAACCTGTAGTAATGATCCTTGTCCAGAGTCATCCAGTGTGGTAGATAACTGAAAACATTTTAGCTTTTGAGCCATTCTGGTCTGGGTTCAGATACCAGCTCTTTCACTCTCACTGTGTGTGTGCCCTTGGACACTTTGTCTAACTTCTCTGATGGTTTTCTTGTCTATAAAATGGGAGTAAGAAAATCCTTAGTAGGACTAGAGGATACATATGAGTGGAACATCTAGTGTCTATTTTCAGTGATAACATGCAAACTTTTATTCCTAGGCCAGATTGAATTTGTTATAAACTGAGGGCTATATGTGTATCTTTCACTAGTGTTGTCACTTTACTGCTGGCCTTTCCTGTTTAAACCTAACACTTTTATAGTTCCTAAATATTTTCCCTAAGTCAAATCTGACCTGCTACTTTTTAACCAATAAACTGAAACTGAGGTGTTCATGGTCACATGAACCATTTTGATTAATAATATTCTTGTGCCCTTTCTTATGACCCTTGACATCTTCCTACTCTGTATGAAAATAATTGCCTGGGTAGAAGGTGGCAACCACCTGTAGTCAGTTTCAGCTACTTGGGAGGCTGAGATGGGAGGAGTGTCTGATTTCAGGAATTCAGCTTGGCTAATATAGCAAGACCCCTGTCTTCTATACAAAATAATAATTACATAATTTAATACATTAAAGCAGTATTTTAAGTATATTGCCTATGTCTTACTAATTTATCCTCACTAGGAAGTAAAAATTCAAAATAATTTACTTTACTATTTTATAACTAAAGAAACTTATAATACCAAAGAGTTGGAGAGTATGTTCAGAATTATACCAGATCAGGTGGACAGTAATGTTTCATAGGCATAGTAATATTGCTATAAGAAATATGGAAACAGTCTCAGTGCCCATAGCACAGTGGTTATGGCACCAGCCACATGCACCTAGGGTGGTGGGTTCGAACCCGGCCTGGGCCGTCTAATCAATTGCAACAACAACAAAATAGCTGGGTGTTGTGACTGGCGCCTATAATCTCAGCTACTTAGGAGGCTGAGGCAGGAGAATCACTTAAGCCCAAGAGTTGGAGGTTGCTGTAACTCCACGGCACTCTACCAAGGGCAGCATGGTGAGACTGTCTCTAAATAAATAAATAAAAGAAATATGGAACCATCTAGTTTGGAGTTCACAGGGCATATTGACATTTTCATAAATACTTGCATGCCTGCTAGGAACAAACATATCTTTTTATTGTGAAAGTACAGAGAGAAACAAGAAAGCACAGAAGATTGACCTTTTAGGCTTATTGGAGAATTGCAAAGTCATTCAGGGCAGAAACTCAACCTAGGCCTTTCATCTTTATGCTTCAACTTCGTTTATTACTTCCACTCTTAGCTCCATTACTGACTGCCTTCCACCCTCACTTTTTCTAATTTTGCTTTTCCCTTTATCCCATGACACTTCCCTTAGTGACCTTTCTCTTTGTAACGCTTTACATCTTCATATGGTTCTTAATGAGAGGATCTACTTGGAGTATTTAGTCATTGTTTAATTAAGATTATACCTACAGAGCGGAATTCTTGTACCAAGCCTACTTGTAGAACCTACATTATGTTCAGGATGCAGTGGTTGCCTTTGGACCAAAATGTCAAGCTGTTTTTATTTTTATGTCTTTGTTTTTATTGCTAGGTTTGCAGAGTCTCAGAAAAAATAATACTTATAGAAAATGCTTTCAATTGCTTTGTTTGGAAGGAAGTTAATTGAAGGCATTCTCTTTCATGTTCCTTAGTGTATATACTATTCTTGCCTATTAGGCACAAAAGAAGGCACTTCCTCCCTTTTTTTTTTTTTTTTTTCTAGACAGAGTCTCAAGCTGTCACCCTGGGTCAAGTGCCGGGGTGTCACAGCTCACAGCAACCTTGAACTCTTGGGTTTAAGCGATTCTCTTGACTTAGCCTCTCAGGTAGCTGGGACTACAGGCACCTGCCACAATGCTCTGCTGTTTTTTGTTGTTGTTGTCATTGTTGCAGATCTCATTATTGTTTCAACTGGCCTCGGCCAGGTTCAAGCCACCAGTCTCGATGTATGTGGCCAACGCCCCACCCACTGAGCTACCGGCACTGCCAAGACATTTCCTCTTAGATGGCCCCACCTAATTTGTACTTACTTGTATCCCAGAAGTGGTGACAAAGCCAAATTAAACCAAGCCATCATAACTAGGAGTGTCATTGTTGGCTGTTTTAAAAGCTACCTGCCAAGTTTGGGTGTTGAATCTACAGTGGCCTGTTTGGGGTGATCCTACATTTCATCATTCTTACATGGCAAATTTCATGTCACCAGTTGAGGATAATATGCAGTCAAGTGTTGCTTAACAACAGGGATACATTTTGAGAAATGCATCTTAGGTGAGCTCATCTGAGAAATGTGTCCTTAGAGGATTTCGTCATAGTGTGAATGTCATAGAGTGAGTGTACTTACACAAACCTAGATGATGATAGCCTACTACACTCCTAGGCTATCTTGTATAGCTTATTGCTCCGAGGCTGCAAACCTGTATAGCGTGTTACTATAATGAGTATTACAAGTAGTTGTAACACAATGTTAATATTTGTGTATCTAAACATGAAAAGGTACAGTAAAAATAAGGTATGATTTTACAAGCCTCTTGTAACATGTAGTCCATCATTGACCAAAACGTCATTGTGTGGGATATGATTATATACATATATATAATAAAATCAGAATATTACCAAGTTAGTAGTAATTCTAGTTAAGATGGAGAAAAGGAAACTGGAAGTAAGATTAATATTCAATTATTTATAAATTATAATTAAAAATCCAAAGTCTTGGTTGAAGCGGTATCATGTGTTTCTCAACAGTTGGTATTTGTAAATTCCCTCACCTGCTACTCATCCTGTGTTCCTGCTTGCCTTTAGTCACCACATCTGAATTGAATTTTTCTTTTCCTGCTATGTATACACACTTTCTTCCAAGGTCTGTGTGTCCTTAATTCTCCCTGTGTAGGATTTAATCGCCTTAAATTTTTATTGCTATGCTAGAAAATATACTTCTGTACAATATATCATAGCACAAGGATTATATTTCAAGTCAGTTTATAAATTTAAAAATTGGATATGGTTGCAACTGCCCTTGCAAATGTCTTGAATTGCCCCTCAGGTACAGTACAGTCCCATTCTACTTGCATTTAACCTAGGTGAATTCAACTCTTCACGAGTACATGTTAACTTTTTCTTTAAGAGAGACAAGAAAGCTGGGTGTAGTGGTTCATGCCTGTAATCTCAGTAAGTTGGGAGATGAAGGATCACTTAAGGTCAGGAGTTCAAGACTAGCCCTCAGCAACATTGAGACCCCATCTTTACTAAAATCAGAAAAAATTGTGTGTGCCTGGTGGCACAGAGCTATATAATACCAGCTATTCAGGGGTCTACGGTAGGAGGATCATTTAAGCCCAGGAGTTTGAAGTTGCCACAAGCTGTGATGATACCACTGCACTCTAGCCTGAGTGACAAGAGTGAGACTCTTAACTAAAAAGAGGGGGACGGAAGTGTATTCATAATGTTGGCAATTTATTTCTCTCAGTGAACATCAGACTCCAGCTGAGTATGAGATGGGAGGCATGAGTGCAATTTGTTCAGCCCATCTCATCAATCCTTGTGCGCTTCTGTTGGTGTGAATGTCTTGCTACAGTGATTGTACTTTGGTACTTCTTAAAAATACAGTTACACATAATGCAAACTAGTTGTATTATATATCTATCTGCCTATCTTTTCAACTTAAAGGATTTTCAAGGGTATTTTGACTTTTTTTAAGCACTGAGTTTTAGCACTGCATTACTATTTATATGCTTTTGCATATGTAACTCTGTTCTGCATCATATACAAGTAAGTGTAGAATATGCTTAGTTTTATAGTGAATGTGGTTTTATACATAACACTTAAACATTTAGATTTACCCTGACAAAATCTTTCCTATCAGAGGCACTCAGAAACAGACTACATGCTAGAACATCAGAACCAGATCTCCCTTAGGGGACTATGTTTTTGTTTATTGGAATTACAGACAGAATTAAATGTTCTGTTTTCTCTCCACGTTCATATACTTGAGTTTACTAAATAGAATGCTTATATTGATTTACCTTACCTATACTAGATATTTCTTCTTGTTTCCATTTTGTAATGGCAGTCATATTTTGCTAGTAATTACAATGGTTAATATACTAACCGTCATTTCAGTTTAGACCCCATGAAAAGCCTCTTGATATAGCTGGTGTCACTTTCAGTTTCCAGTGTTCTATCTTTCTTTAGTAGAAACATTTCTCCCATTGTACTGCATATTCTAACTCAATAAAATATAGAGACATGGGAACAAGAAATAAAATATTTACAAATATGTGAGAAAAGCATACTTTTTTTTTTTTTGGAGATAAAGTCTCACTTTATTGCCCTAAGTAGAGTGCTGTGGTATCACACTTCACAGCAACCTCAAATTCTTAGGCTCAAGTGATTTTCTTGCCTCAGCCTCCCAAGTAGCTGGGACTACAGATACCTGCCATAGTGCCTGGTTGTTTTTTGAGACGGGAGTGTCACTCTTGCTCAGGTTGGTCTTGAACCTGTGACCTCAGGCATTCCATCTGCCTTGGCCTCCCAGAGGCTACGATTACAGGCATGAGCTACCATGCCTAGCTGAGAAAAGCATACTTATAGGGGTCCCTTTTATCTCTTGATTCCTGAATCTATAGTTATTAGAGTGCAGTGTCATTTATTGATTTCTGGTTCTGGTTTAGGATATGTGTACTTCAAAATAACACCATTTGTTCCTGTAGTTGGGATTTTAATGGATTATTTTATTGTCCTATAAGACCACTGCTTTACATACCAGGACATGGTGAATGAATCCCATAGACATTACTTCATTGCTTAACTTATCATTATTATTTTGATGCTGTGAAATAATTTCCTTAGTCTGAAGTGTTGGTGAAACCATAATCACTGTACTGGCAGAGGCATGCTGGACAAATATAGCAAATTTATTTTCCATTGAGGGGTAAGAGCACATTTACATTACACCTGTTCAGTAACAATTACAAATACGTAATTAGTATGACATTATGTAATTAATAATGGGTTGTAGAGACAGATAAATACAAATTTTTTCAAATGCTATCTCACCATTAGTATGTGATACGAATAAATACAAATTTTTGTAGAATTTGGAGTAGAGTGAAACAAGACAGAATGGGTAGTGTACTATTTTTAACAGCTTGATTATATTTCACTTTGTTTGAATTATAAAGAACATTCATTTATTCTGTAATGTTCTCTACAGTTCCTTTCCCTTCTCTCTCTATCCCATTTTTTAAATCTCTCTTCTGTTTTTTATTCCCCTTGGCTGTTTTGACTTATTTCTCTTACTTTTCTTTCCCTAGTTCTATCTATCTATGTCCTTCTTATTAGATAATGGCTATCTAGAGATAATATAGTATCTGTGGTTAAAAATCAGTTAAGAATTCTAGAGTTCAAAATCCCCTTCATTTAGATTATGGGAAATTAAAATATGACAGTTTTTCTGAGTAACTGGTAAGTGATTTTTTTTTTTTTTTTTTTAGAAAACCAATAAGTATTTTTAATAGCAAGAATACAATCACACTCCCCAAGTATCTTACTTCCATTTGTATAATATCTTTTATTTTTGTTAGGTTGAAACTCCATTGGAAGAAGCGATTAAATTTTTAACACCGTTGAAGAACTTGGTGAAGAACAAGATAGAAACTCATCTTTTTGCCTTTGAGATTTACTTTAGGAAAGGTAGGCAATTAGGGTATAGTGGATCTGGTGAAACTGATCACTGTATTTCTTAGATATAGTCACCCAACTCTTGTAGCCTCACCACTGTTGGATGATTTGGCAAATGCCAATGCAGCTTTCTCACAGAAATGCCTGCTATGCACAGAATGTTGTGGGGAGGTACAATGATACAGTTACCTAGGACATGAGAATCAACCATAGATGTACATAAATAACTAGGATTAAGGTTAAATATGGTAATTACCATTTATATGGTTCAATCAAAGAACTGATGATTGTGTGGATAAAATTAGCTAATACTGAGGTTAGTATTGTGCCTGGATACACAGTAATCATTAAATAAATGTTGGCTCTTGTAAGCTATTGTTATAAATAAAAGTTGTAATCTGTGGTCTAGATCTTGAAGGGTAGATTGTATTTCTAAAGGAAAAGATACATAGAAGAGAAAGTATTTATAAAATGAAAGAATGTTTAAATTATGTTGATGTTACGTGCATTACCTGGAGCCAGGTAAAAGATAAATGAAGCGACTTGGTTTCCAGGTTTAAAATGCTTAGAATATGTATTTAGTAGATAATAAGATTTTGTAGGACTGAATTGATGCATTGAGAAAAAGTTTATCTTTTAAACTTCCATGAATTTAAAAAAAAACAAACAAAAAAAGCAAACCACAAAATGAAATAAAAGTTTATTACTAAGGAGTTGCCTTTTGAAGGGAAGAGAAACTGGTAAGATCAAACAGAACATTGTTGCATTAAACGATATAATTATTAAAGGAGGTACTTCTTTGTATCCATTTAAAAAGTCATATTTATCAAAAATACTAATGTAGGGAGAAAGTGGCTTTGTAGCATTGTTTTGTAATAGGATAAAAAATTAACTATAGATTGAATTTTTATTAATATATTTACCATGGTATATAACATAGAAGTGACTGAGAAGAAATAGCTTCAAAGATGACATTTTCTATTGTCACAGTTTGAATCATAAAAATATTTTCTACTTTATTTTATATTTTCCACAAGTATTATGTTATAACTTGGAAAATAAGTTTAATAATAGTCCAGTAATTTTCAAACTTTTCTTTTAACAGTTAATACAACTCCCCTTTTAAAAATTTTCTTAAATGGAACCCCAAAGTATAAAATATAAAAGCTGCTCTGCCTAAACTGGGGAAGGGCAATCTAAAGCCCCATTCATTGGCTTCTTGGCTGTGTTCTAACCTCTAAAGGACCCCAGCATTTGGAATCCACTGCAGTTGTGTGAAATTGGTAATGACAAAGGGCATGGCAGAATTCTTAGCTTTCTTAAGTGTTGTGGGCAAGGGAAAAGAAGGGAAAAGAGCCTGGGGTTTTGAACTTTGATATTTGGAAGATGGTACCAAATTAGGCAAGTCTTAACAAAGAGGTGGTTATATAATTAAGACTTGGAAATGGACTGAGTATGTAAGTGCAAATTTCCATCTAACAGGTGGAAACATTAATGAACTTTGGGAAAGATGGAGAATGGGAGTGGGCATAGCATAAAGAGATATTAGAAAATGAAAACATAATCTTGGTGAATATTTTATTTTTACCTTCGGGGGGAAAGAGGAGTCAGGGACTGTTTGGCAAGAGAGAGAGTCAAGTAAAAGAGAAACGATTTTACATGTCACAAAATACAAGAAAGGAAATAGTTTCAAACATACGTAAGGAGTTTTTTTCTGTAGTGGGGAACATTTTGCTTTAAAAAAAGCTTAGGAAATGAAATGGCTTCACATCGTTCTTTGGTTTTTTATAAGCCATTAGTTCAAATATTGCTGAATGCTGCCTAAATTTTCCTATATTTTATAAAACCGTTTTTCTTAAAGAATGTTATATGAAAAATATTAGCTAATATTGCTAATAGGAAAAAAGTTGTTTGCTTCAAAACGTACATTTGCAGTTCAGATGTGATTGACTCTAAATTTAATTTTTCTGTTTGTAAGGTCTTGACCCTTCAAAGGAGGGCCTCTTATTTTATTAAGTGATCAAAATATATCTTAACCTTTTCTTTTTGTAGAAAAGTTTCTTTTGATGCTACAATCAGTAAAGAGGGCATTTGCTATTGATTCTAGTCATCCCTGGCTTCATGAGTGTATGATTCGACTCTTTAGTACTGGTATGTTTTTGTTTTCCATTACTTAAGTATTAAATCAGTAGTTGCTAGTTACTATATAAATGATCTGTGCAAGTTTATCAGAGACTCAATGATTTTAAAGCTGTTACATATTAATTTAGGTAAGAGGAAAAGCAGGTGTGTATGTGTGTGTGATGATGGTCTTTATTTTAAGGATATATATGTTACTGATTTTGACACAAAATTGTTGAGTCCAGATATTTGAGAATCAACTTTGTTTCTCTTTCTAAAAAGTTACATGTAAACTGAAGTTTAGAATCTTATTTCATTATGTAAAGCTTCTTAGGAAATTGTTTTAAAATTGGAGAATCTATTTGAAGTTGATTGTGTTCTTCTTGTTTATGTCTTGTAGATCTGAATTTGCATGATTAGGACAGAGTTACACAATTTTTTGTTACTTGAAAATAACCATCTGTATTTTCAAATATTTTGACAATCTGATCAATATATTAGTTATAATGTGAAGTACAACTGTAGAATTTTAGATCTCAAAAGGCAATATTTTATTCTAATCTCATTTCACGGTAATGTAAATAAAACAGTAATGAGGCAGGGAATAGAGTCCATATTTTCTTATTGTTCTTTCTACTATAGGAGCTTTAAATTTAGAATAAAGTACTCTTAAGGTCAGAAAGTATGGTTTTTGTTTAGATTTTGAACTGACTAGAGAAGGAGAAGCAGAACTTTTCTTTCTTTTTTATTGTTGTTGAAAAGCAGAACTTTTAACCAAACAACCGATAGAGTTTGTAAATAATATTAACTTAGCTATATCTTTGCTAATTCCACACATTATGTACAAATGATGAAATTAAGCCAGGCATCCTATTGACACTTTTAGGAAAAGTTTCAAAAAATGCTAAATTGTTCTAATTAAGAACATTATTTTGACTTATGATAAAAAGTAAAGCTTTATTTAAATTATATTTGTACTTGTCCAAAAATAACTCCTGTTACAGATGTTGATTTGTAGGAATGTTTATCTTCAGTGTTTAAAGCTCTGAAAGTAATAATGTAGCTACATTATAGAAAATAGAAGAATTGCTATATTTAGAAAAAACAAAGAAGTTTGTTTTTCTTATCTTTTTTTAGTATTAAGAAAACACAGATGGGGCGGCGCCTGTGGCTCACCCATAGGTATGCCGGAGGTAGCGGGTTCAAACCCAGCTCCACCTAAAAAGCCACCAAAAGAAAGACATGGAAACCATGAATCAGAAAATTAGGGCCATAATTAATAGTTTTAATCTACTAGAATGGAGTACCTACTAACTGTTTTCAAAGTAACATATATACTTTGTTTCATGCATTATATTGTTTTCGTGAATAGTAGTTAAGTAAAATACGTAAGTCCTTTGAGTTAAACTTCGTTTTGAAATATGGATTTAAAGTAACTTATTTCAGTGTATTTGCTAATGATGAATTTAGTGATTGATTAGCTTGACTCCTTTCTTTCAACATTGGTTTCAGAAAATTAAAACACATGTGTGCTTAGAATTATTAGAATTATTGAGTATCTGATGCTTGCTATACCTATTGCTCTTAGCCAGTGTTTTTCAACCTTTTTTATCTCACAGCACACTTGATCCTATAGTTATACTTCTACGGCAAACTTAAATTATATTGACGAATAAAAGTAAATAAAAGAATATACTTACTGTACGTTGAGCTTCTTTCAAGAATAATTTAATTAATGGTCTTTAAAAATTTTTGTGGTACACCTAAGGTCCTCTCACGGCATGCCACTATGCTGGTTAAAAAATGCTGCTTTAGGCTTGGCGCTTGTGGCTCAGCGGGCTAAGGTGCCAGCCACGTACACCTGAGCTGGCGGGTTCGAATTCAGCCTGGGCCGCCAAACAACAATAACGGCTGCAACCAAAAAATGGCCGGGCATTGTGGTGGGCGCCTGTGGTCCCAGCTACTTGGGAGGCAGAGGCAGGAGACTCGCTTGAACCCAGGAGTTGGAGGTTGCTGTGAGCTGTGATGTCATGGCACTCTACCCAGAGTGACAGCTAGAGACTCTGTCTCAAAAAAAAAAAAAATGCTGCTCTAGGTGGTCTGTGGAAATTTTTGTCATGAGATTTCACAAAGTGATCCCTTTTTTTTTTTTTTTTTTTTGAGACAGAGTCTCACTATGTTGCCCTTGATAGAGTGTGGTGGCATCACAGGTCACAGCAACCTGAAATTCTTGGGCTCAAGGGATTCCCTTGCATCAGCCTCCCAAGTAGTTGGGACTACAGGCACCCTCCACAAAGCCCAGCCATTTTCTTGTTGCAGTTGTCATTGTTGTTTAGCTGGCCAAGGCCAACCTTGAACCTGCGAGCCTAGGTGCATGTGGCTGACGCCATAACCACTGTGCTATGGGCACCGTGCCCAAAGTGATTCCTATTTTGACTGAATTTAGATAATGAAATTAGACTGCAGTTATTTGCAATGATAAGGGTTTACCACTACCCTTTTAAAAAGCATTTAAGGAGTTGGATAGGTTGCTTAATTACCTTTGCTGAACACAGGTGTGTATTATAAAGGCTAAATATCCAAATACAGTTACCTTGGTTGTATACTTGGAAGGTTTCTTTAAAATATTTGGTACTTAAAAATTAACTTGGAAGTAATTTTTTTGTGAATACATTTGATATATTTAGATATATTGTTGTAATTACATCTTTACAAAGAAATCCTCACAAATACACCTTTCTGGAGAGTATGAAAGGAAAAAACAATCCTGCCACAATTCTTTTTTTATCATTTGTAGAAACTTTTAAAAATGAATATGGATTTTAACATGATTCCAGCCACCTCCAACTCTCTGGAACAGTGATTTTCAACCACTGTGCTATGAGAGGATCCTAGGTGTTCTGTGAAAAAAAAAAAAAAAAAACATTTATAAAACATTTTAAAAAAAATGTTTTTGTTTTTAACTTTGTCGCCCTCAATAGAGTGCAGTGGTGTCACAGCTCACAGCAACCTCCAGCTCTTGGGCTTAGGCGATTCTCTTGCCTCATCCTTCCAAGTAGCTGGGACTACAGGCACCTGCCACAACACCTGGCTATTTTTTTTGTTGTTGCTGGGGCCGGGTTCAAACCTGCCACCCTCCGTACATGGGGCTGGCACCCTACTCACTGAGCCACAGGCACTTCCCTCTGTGAAAAATTTTTGACACCATTAATTAAATTGTTTTTGTAAAAAATTCAAAGCCTGGTAAGTTTATTCTTTTTTTTTTTAACCCCCTTTTTGTTTTGATGAATATAATTTAAGTGTGCCATGGAAATTTAACTATAGGTTCAAGCATGCTGTGAGATAAGAAAGGCTGAAAAACACTGCTCTAGACTAGGTTAAACTGCAAATGTAATTATGATAAGCTGCATGAAATCATTTATCATATAGGACCACCCTCTTTCCTTTTTATTATGAGGATGATTTAATACTTTTTAACTTAAAAATTTTTTTTAAGTTGTAGGATTTAAAGGGAATTTAAATTACATTCCTCATCAGTGCTAAGTAAAAGATAGGAGCTGATATATTCAATTTTCCTCATTATTTTTCTTACTTGTTTGTATTCTTCTACATGCATTTAAAATTGACACTGTTTGGCTGCCTTGATCTACAGTGAAATTTAGATCTGTTTCCTCTCATTTGTACTTCATTTTTCTTTTATCTTCAGGGATTATTTTTCTCTGTATTTATATATCTCCCCTTACTTTAATACTCTTGTTTATTATTATTATTATTATTTAGACCTTGTTTAATATTTGTTTTCTTTGTGGCTTTTAATCATTGGTGATTACTTAGTTACATCAGTCTGCTAATAAGCTAATAGCATGAATCAAACATTATTTCAGTTGTAAGGTGCCAAAGGACCCATATCAAAAGATTGTATCTACTTTCCCAATCAGTTGTTACTTTTTCTTGATTCACAAGACTTACTACTGTTATCATGGAAGATGATTGAGTAGTGAGATTTTTTTTTTCTTTTTGAGATAGAGTCTTACTTTGTCACTCTGAGTAGAGTGCTATGGTGTCACAGCTCACAGCCACCTCAAACTCTTGGGCTCAAGCTATTCTCTTGACTCAGCCTCCTAGGCAGCTGGGACTACAATGCCCGCCACAACACCGGCAATTTTTGGTTGTAGTTGTCGTTGTTTGGCAGGCCCAGGCCAGGTTTGAACCTGCCAACTTCAGTACATGTGGCCGGCACCCTAGCAGCTGAGCTAGGAGCTATAGGTACTGAGCCTGAAATTTATTTATTTATTTTATTAAATCATAGCTGTGTACATTAATGCAATCGTGGGGTACAATGTGCTGGTTTTATATACAATTTAAAATGTTTTCATCAAACTGGTTAACATAGCCTTCATGGTTTTTTTTTCCCTGAGACCTCAGTATTTCGTAAGTGATCTTATCACTTTCTAAGGTTTTTTAGATTTTTTTTTCTGCCCACTGGCTTTTAGCAATAATAAGTCATCTGATAACCTATGACATTTGAAATCAATCCCTTTTCTTTGTTTCTATTTTTTTAGAGACAAAGTCTCACTTTGTTTCCCTTGGTAGAGTGCTATGGCTTCACAGCCCACAGCAACCTTCAGCTCTTGAGCTTAGGCAGTTCTCTTGCCTCAACTTCCTGAGTAGCTGGGACTACAGGTGCCTGCCACAAAACCCAGCTATTTTGTTGTTGTTGTTGTTACAGTTTGGCTGGGCCAGGTCCTAACCTGCCACCTGAGTATATGGGGCCGCCACCCTACTCACTGAGCTCCCACAGGTGCCACCCTGATTCTTTTATTAAAGGTAGAGGTAAAATTTTATTGTGCAGAATTCCATAGAACATTCTCGGTGTTTCTGCAGTAGTTTTTTCTTTTTTAATTTTTTGGTACTTGATAGCTTCCTGGAAATTTCAATTGCAGTCTACATGATTTAGGAGAAAAAAATGGATGGCCCTGAAACATTTGTGAATTGCTGAGTGAGAAAATGTTTTTGAAAACAGCTATTAGTGAAGTTGTGAGTTATTTAAATATTTATATATACATATTATATGCACACACACTGTGATGAACAATGTATCCACATTTTAAGCAATGTTACCTATGTATTACTTTTCAAAGCTGAATTGAATATACCATTATGCGTCAAGTGTACCTAGACATGATACGCACATCCATTTTATCTGCAATTGGTACACTTTTTGGAAAGTCTACCCTGTCCTCCCTCCCCTGCTGTAATGCCAAGTACACCTTTACTTTCTTCATACAAAGTATACTGGAAGCATTTCAGGCAAACTACTTAAGTACCCATGGAAATAACTTTTATTTTATAGAAGGTTTATATTTTTTGAGATAATTTTTCATTGTAATTTGCTGTAACCTCTTTGAACTTTTCTTCTTATTCTCTATTTTTGCCTCCCCCTGAAAAACAAGTATTAATAAGTTACCAAAACCAAGTTGAAAATACAGCCATAACAGAGTTAAGCTTAAATTGTTTTGCTAATAGCTCATTTGTTTGAACCACCCAATTCTGTGGAACAATAGAAGAAATGCTATTAAACCACCCAAGGATATATTAGTGAATTATTCAATTAATAATTATGTGTAGAATATTACACTTAGATAACTGCTCAGAGTTGAGTATTTTTTAAACTTAAGGTAATGATCCATTGGTAGGAAGAAATAATTATTAGTGGGTCATTAACAACATTTGAAAGCCTAAAATAGAAATAGAGTAACGCAGAAACTATCAGCACACATGGCATGTACTAAATGTTCTGCAAAACTTTGGGTTCATATAAGTTATGGATGTGGAATATATTATTTGTCAAAGTACAGAAACTTGGTTGCAGTTGAAATTTGAAAGCTACCACCATAAGGAAAATTTACTTAGGTTTCAAACTGATAAAATTAGTAACTAAAATTTATCAAATGCCTATTTTATATAATTAGCACTTTTACACAACAGATAATTACTGTAAACCTTATAGGTTAGATATCAGCCTAATTTTATAGATCAAAAAATAGGTTCAGAGAGATTGTGACTAGTCCAAGCCCAGATCCATACCCAGGTCTGTCTGGCTCCAAAGCTTTAGGCTATCATCTCTGCACCAAAATAACAATGAAACAAAACATAACTTGCATTCAGTCCAGAAGGATTGGTGTCTGCTTTTTTTATCTCCAAATCCTACGGCTTGGGAATACAGGTATTTATTGACTATTATGTATTTATTACAGGAAAATACTTTGGTGTCCTTTGGAGTTTATATATAGTGGTAGCTCATTTCATATAGTTTCTCAAAAGGGTCAGTGAAGTCAAGTATTATTTTTTACTGGTAAGTATGCTTTACTTACCAATTAAGTACAGAGAAAGGATAGCAAGGATAAGGAAAATTGGTTGTCTTCAGCACAATATACCAGGCAGACGCTCTTAAGCCCTTGCTTTGCAGACCTTAAGGTTGAGGGGGTCAATCCTAGGGCTTAAAAGGCTTTGACATTATATCTTTTGTCATTCATTTTGCTTCCTGTTATTTTCTGGAAATGAATCATCAGTGAAATTCTTTGAATGCCTTAGAACAATTATTAGATTAGTCTACCTGACTATATTCTTTAAGTTGATGTAGGTAAGCTGTTCATTATAATTTGCTTTATAATTGCTGTGTTTCATTGGCCTCATCAAATAGAAAATTTAGCTCTTACAAATTAACACAGCTTGTTTTTAATTTATTCAGCAGTGTGTGAAAGTAAAGATTTACCTGATACAGTTAGAACAGTATTAAAACAAGAAATGAATCGTCTGTTTGGAGCAACAAATCCAAAGAATTTTAATGAAACTTTTCTGAAAAGGAATTCTGATTCATTGCCACACAGATTATCAGGTAATCACTTTTATTCCTCTCTTAGTCTTCTGAAACAACTCGAGTATTTATTTCAGTCATCAATGACAAGATAAGATGCACATTTTTAGCACAAGAAGAGGCAATAAACACATTTGACATGTTAATCCTGTGAAAACAAGCAGCTTAAATATGCCTCCTCAGCTGTGTTTGGTAGCATGCACCTGTAGTCCCATTTATTTGGGAGGCTTAAGTAGAAAGATCACTAGATCCCATAGGCCCAAACTGGGCAAAATAGCAATACCTCATCTCAAATATATGCATATGTATACACATTTCCTATATTTTTTTAAATTAAGACAAAATTATTACTATGAATCAAGGTCAGTAGTCTCTCTTGGTTTAACATTGCCATTACAAAGAAGCAAGAATAACTGAATTTAAACGTGTATCATATGAGAAAGGTGGAGTTTTCTTTTATTTCTCCTTCTGTCATGTGTTCTTAAAATTCACTCAGATGTGACCACCTGAAACTATCTGGTAGTTTACAGGAAACCTAAGACAAGAGTCTGTATCAGTGAAGCACAATCTGGATATAATGGGACCATATGGATAATCCTTTAGTGCTGTGCTTTTATAATACCTGGCTGAGAAGCCCAGCAGCTTTGTGGAATCCTGAATGCAGATTTTTGGCTCAGAGTATTCACTTCACCAACAAATTAGTCTCAGTTTAGAAAGAAGATTCTCCATGGTCCTACCATACAGAGTTATTACTAGAATATTTGTATTTCTTCCTGATCTGTTTTACTGTGCATTTTTTTATGTATGCTTTATATTTTATTAGATAGATATACACGATATAGCTTAATCACTTTCAATACCTCAGTCACTTTACTTTTGACAGGCTATTTTTGGTTGACCCTCTATTTCTTTTAAATAACAGTGTCTTCTGTGGCTACTCCCATTTTTCTAATAAAGGGCCATACTCTGTGTACACATATAACTTGCATTTTATATTTGAGTATATTGGTTTTACCTTGAAATAAAACAAATGTCCTTTCCCCCTCCATTTAGCTGCCAAAATGGTATATTATTTAGATCCTTCTAGTCAGAAGCGAGCTATAGAGTTGGCAACAACACTTGATGAATCTCTCACTAACAAAAACCTCCAGGTAAAGAGTTTTTTTCATAATCCTTATTTAAGAATGCCTGACTATTTTTTGTTTTTGTTTTTGTTTTTACTAAGAGAAATAAGTTTTTTGTTCCTTACACTCTCTTGAAACCATTAAGAATCTGTGTCAGACATAGCTCATCTTAAATTTATTTAGGGTTGTGTTTATATGTACACATGCACACTGGGCTGCATGGCATTCAGTAACTAGTTTTATGTCTGTAACTTGGAATAACTTTTAGAAATATATTTTTAGTAAAATCATATATATGTTTCTTATGTTATTTTTGGATTTTGACTCATCTCTGTGCATTTCTGAGCTGGCAGTGGTCTCAGTGAAAATTCTGACATATTTAAGGTTTATTTACCAGAAGCTCAACTAAAATACTTATTTGGTAGTTTATAATACAATAAAAGACTAAATAGAATATTGTAAAATATAAAGTTTAGTCTAAGAACAAAGGACAGCTACTTTGTGTTCCAAGCATCCAGATAAAGAAGTACTTGCTAAAAGGTAAATACATATTTATTAAGCAGCAAATGAAAGCACTATCTTTAAGAAAGAAAAATTACTTTTGTTAGTCATACCAGTTAGAATCTGGATTTAAGATCCTTTGTAACTGAGCACAGGTTATAGAATTTTATGTATCCGCAAACTAATGTTTTCTAAATGATAAGATTAAGAAAGAAAGCATAAGAAATGCAATACAGCATGAATCATTTGAAAATATACGCAGCAGACTTACCTTAGGGATTTGGCTAAAAGAATTATGGCTTTTCCTGATTTTCTTGCATATAATCACTTGTGTTTGAGATACTCTTTTCCGCTCAGTTGTAGAGCATGCCTTAACATGTGCTTTTATTTGAATACCTATATTTGATTTTGTTGGCTGGGTCTAAGCTTCCAAAACAATTAAAAGGCCTACATATAATAATTGGCATTTGGCATAGCAAATTTAGCTGCGTATATACACAGGGCAGACCAGGCTAAGGTAAAGTTGCTGCCTAGGTTGTGTACTTGCTGAGAGTGGGGTGCCTTCTTAAATACAGGACCTATATACCCTATTTGCCTTACCATAGTCTTGTTTCTACATTTGTACATGTTTATCTTCCCGTGTAAATCCTACACTTCTGGAGAAATGGTTAAATAAAGAACATACTAACGCAATGTACATGCAGGAGTAAATGTTTTTCTCACATATGCACATTTTTTATTATTTTGGAAATATTGAATTGATATTGAAATGTCTAATAAAGTCACAGTAAAAATCTTTTGACAAGTTTTAATGTGACCATTTTTCTTTCTTTAGACATGTATGGAGGTATTGGAAGCCTTGTGTGATGGTAGCCTAGGAGACTGTAAAGAAGCTGCTGACATTTATAGAGCAAATTGTCATAAGCTTTTCCCTTATGCTTTGGCTTTCTTGCCTCCTGGATATGAAGAGGATATGAAGATCACAGTTAATGGAGATAGTTCTGCAGAAACTGAAGAATTGGCCAATGAAATTTGAACATCATTAAACAAGCAAATGGAATGACTTTGGACCATATCTAGTGTATAATATTTTTGTCACGCACCTGCTGCATTGCTCTAACTTACACAGAATGAGAGGAGTAAATGTTCTTGCCTTCAAATAGTGTTTTACGTTTTTTATCCTGCTGAAAAAGTATATATAAAATATCTAACATAACAGGATATAGGTTCAGTTTCTTAAAAAAATTAAAGCTGCTAAAATTGAGAGGTTAAAAAAAAGATACCTTATCCTATTCCCACCCCTACCCATGTTTTTAAACTAATTTATATAAAATCTGGAGGTTGTTACAGCTAACAAAGCAGGTGTGTGGCAGAAATATTACTTTAAATTTGTCTTGTGAGATTTTACTATATCTCAGACAGCCTAAATGCTGTTTTAGCACTGGATTCTTTCACTGAGCACAAAGAGTTGTTGGGGCTTTAGCATCTGACTGATTTTGTTATGGAGTTGATTCTGACCATAGTAAGTATGCAGTGTGAATCACTATTTACAGAGAAATCTACAACAGATGCTTGATGTTGTAGAAACTGGGACATAATAGATACCAAGCAAAATTATAAGGAACCTAGAAGGTGTTCAATACGCTTGTTGTGTTTCCAAAATTCACTGTATATGATCAGTTTGGTGTTCTTGTACCACAGTTTTTAACTGAAGGAACCAGTTGAAACAGTCTCAATTTTAACTAAAACTTGAAGAACTAAAACAACAATGCAAACCTTTCAGCATTGTTTTGGCCAAACTTGTTAAAACTGTAATGCAAGAACCAAATGCACTGTGATGTGGCACCAACTAATTAGCAAGCATGAATTTTTCACCCAAGAGTGAAAATAAAGGAAATCCACCATGGCTTGAAGTTAAAGAGCAGAACTCCTGACTACCATTCTATGACTGATCAAAAGACTAATAGTTAAAACCTCAGCAGGCCTTGTTCATGATATGCAGAAAAAAAGTGCTGCAGTTTAGATACCTCTGGAATTTTTCCACAGTGTCACAGGTTTGTAATACTTGAAGCCCTACATTTCTAAGAATATATTTCTTGCTCAGTTGTTTCAGGCAAGCCCAAGACTTTGTAATTTTTAAAGGGCCCAACCTTTTTTTTTTTTTTTCCAAATAACAGACCAGCTTCTTTTTCCTGCAGTTACAGATGTAATTTCCTTTTTGTTGTCAAACATAAGGTACCAAATATGATGCAATAAATTGTTTTGAAAAACAGTTGTGTGAATATTTCAACCAGTCTGTTTTGGGCTTCTGTGAAAATATACAAGTGGAAACAGAGGTGCAAGCCAGAGTCAGTGTAATGTGTCATAAGGCCAGTGCAGATGGGAGCTTTTCAGAAGGGAAATTTCACAATGACCTAGAGTGCTGCTCCTGCATTAAGATTTCATTGAGGACTAGGTTGGTGGCAGGTACTACGAATGTAATCCATAATTTGAAAGGAAAACTAGAACTATTCTGACTGGGAAAATGAGCCTTAACATGTTAGACCAGTACACTGAGAACTAGCCTCAGACTGAACAATCTCATTGCATTTGTGAGCTCTGAGTAAATAAGATTAAGTACAAAGAATCAGTTGTATATATGATTGACCATTTTGTGGCACTTTTAGTTTATAGAAAGTATTATCTAAAGGGAATTTTCAGAAGGCCCGATCCTTTTATGGATTGAACAGTTGTGCTAAAATCAGCCTTTCATAGTACATGCCCTGCATTCCACATCCCAGGCTAACAGTTGAGTGGTATGAAAAAGAGTTCAAACTGAACTTCAGTGCTTTGTTACGTTTTATTAACTGGCCTGTCTCAGGAACATCTTAACAGATGGCGCAAAAAAAAAAAAAAACCTTTCCAACCTCTCCTATGAGTGGCAACTGAAGTTCTTAGTGTTGGGAAAGAACACTAGTGCTACCTCTGCCACTAATGAGGTGTTTGGAGGAGGCACCAGCCATAAATAGGGGTGTATATGTGACTTTGTTTAAACTCTACTGTATATTGAAATGGATTCATCTGTTTGTTTTGATAATGTTTAAATGATGTAGATTGTCATAGAGTGAATATTCATAAGTACTCAGAACTCTAATGCCACCCATGAGGAGCTAAAATTTCTAACATGTATATTGTATTCCATCCCAATTTTACTGGAACTATTGAATAAATCTTTTATTTTCTTTCAGGTTTACTTGATAGTGAATACATTGTCTGGTGTCAAAGGACCTTAACTGGGTTCATTTTAAGTCCAGACAGCACCCTTAAAATATGTACTGTGTTATCTTGCTCTGAGTAGTATCAGCTGGATCATCTCACATTTGCCTCGTTCATTCTATTAATTTCAAATGATACTGTGGGGGGAAAACAGGGTTAGAAAAACAAATGGAAAAGAAATGCAGTGATATTGTAATCTAAACAAGTGCCTTATGTTTATTGCTATGAACTGGTGTTACCGACCCTTTTGAGAAGAAAGGGTCCCTTGCCCTGTATTAACATAGGAAAGTAAAGTTCTTTTTTTTTTTTTCCAACTATTCTTGTCATTTCTCACTGAAAACCTAAAATCTAACTAGGTTAGTTACTTAGTTTTAATTAGATAGTTGACTCATAAATTTTCCACATTTTTCTGTATCTATTTATTATGCACAACAATAAAATGTGATCTATAATAGCATGACTAAAAGTAGTGCCAATGTTAGTGAATAGCTTTTCTGTGGGCTTTATCAGGCCCTTATTTTTCACAGTGTTGCTTGTATTTTATGGTGTATTGCTAGTAGAGCTCTGAAATGAAAGCTGTGATCGAAGAGGTCAGAAAATCGTCCAGATTCAGGTAGGTTACAATAAATTCAGAGAAATCTTTATAAGTTCTAAGAGTATTTCATTTGCCATATGTAGCAGCTATTTGGGAAAAGCTAAAAAGTGAAATATTGGACTTTATTAAAAGATAGACTTGTCTTAGATGGTTATAGCCTTAAAATTTTAAATTAATCTTGGTAAGAGAATTGAAAGACTGACCTTTCACATGGAGGCAGTCTTCCCATTCTATTAGGTCATTAAATCTGAAATGTCCAATTTTTAATCACAAGTTTATTATATCTTAAACAAGAAGCAGTATAATTAAAGTATGCACCAAAGCTATCCGCACAGTTTTGCCATCTTAATGGTAGCTTGTGTATGCTGGCAGGAAAGAAGTCTAGAGAGTGTTGGCAAGGAAATTATGAAAGGCATTTCCTGCAGCTTATTGACAATTGAATATTTTTCCTTGTAAGAAGTGGTCCAAAGCCTGGAAGAAGTGGTAGTCAGTGGGGATGACACAGTTTCCAAGTCCATCTTCTGCACTTTGAGCAGCCTTGTTTGTGGGACATGTGAGCGAGCTTAGTCTGGCAAGAGGATTGATTAGCCTATCTCTATTGACCAGTCCTGGCTGCTTAATTGTAAGCATCCTCATCATGTCTCCAGTTGATTGCAGTATACATTGCCTAGAATTGAAAGACCAGGTTTCATGAGGCTGTAGTGCATAATACTGGTGGCTAGACCATCAAACAGACACTATTACTCCCCGCCCCAAATGAATATTTGGTTTTAGACTGTTTTGGCTCTTCGTCTTATCCAATCATTGTGCTGAATGATTGTCATGGTGAAAAAGAATCCATTTTTTCATCACACTTAATAATATGGTATAGAAATGGTCTTTATTTTGTGAGAGCAAAGAAAGGCAAACTAGGAGAAAGTGTCTTTTCTGGCACTCATTTAATTCACGTGGAACTCATCTAGCTTCTTTATCTTTCTGATTAAGTTCAAATGGTCCAATATTGTTGGAATAGTGACATCAAACCTTGCTGCTAATTCATGGGTAGGTTGAGACAGATTCTCTTTCCACTGCAGCTTTCAGCTCATCATTATCCACCTTGGTCTCAAGTCATTTGGTATGGCTCATTTTCAAGACTAAAATCACCACAACTTCAAATCATCAATGTACTATGTGTTCACTAGCTACATCCTTTCCATATACTTCATTGATACTTTGAACTGTCTGTGCTGCATTGATTCCACAATGAAACTCACATTCAAAAATAATATGAATTTTTGACTTACCCATAGTTTCACAAAAATTGCTGTAAAAATTTGAAAGATAATCATAGGCCAAAATGTGCATTTGAAAGAATGAGGATGTATCTTCACAGTTTAAAAATTAAAGAAGCAAGAAGTGTCAAAGTGAAATGTCAGATACCAAATGTTCTTAAGAAACTTGGACATTTCATACTTAGTAACCTAAAAGGTCCTGTTTTAGATCTTTAAGTTATAAATTTTCATGATATCATACCATTCTGCTATGATCTGAGCTTTACTGAATCTATTGCCAAACGTAAATTAAGAACAAAGTCCTGTGAGATGGCCATGCTGCACTACAGTGAGCAGAAGCGTATTTTGTTCCAATTTTGATGGTTGAAAAATCTCAACCTATAGCAATGAAATACTTTTGGGAAAGGTTGTTACTTAATTGCACTTTGACCTTTCAGTATAATAACTATGAGTTGGATATTGAAATAAAAGTATTGGTAGTGTGTAGGAATTTCGGGAGAAAATCTTTACAAGTATCTATGCTGTGCGGAAGAATCTCTGGGTTGCATGGCGCATCCAAACCTGCCACTTCCATCAGAACATACCCCTTACAGCATTAAAAAATGAGTTTCCAGTCTTGCCATGGTGGCTCACGCCTATAATCCTAGCAGTCTGGGAGGCCGAGGTGGGTGAATTGCCTGAGTTCGGGAATTTGAGACCAGCCTGAACAAGAGTGAGACCCCAAATCTAAAAAAACAGCCTAGCATTTTGGTGGGTGCCTGTAGTCCCAGCTAACTAGGGAGGCTGAGGCAAGGGGATTGCTTGAGCCCATGAGTTTGCTGTGAGGCACTCTACCATGGGCAACAAAGTAAGACTTTATCTCAAAACCAGATCAGGTAAATAGATAGATAGAATGAGCTCCCAGAAGATAGGACAATATATTTTAGGAAAGGTGATCCAAAAGTTTCCAAACTTTCACTTTGTCTAGTTGCCTTACAATAGCAATGGGGTTATAGCCAAAAGAAAGAAAAAAAGCTAACGTATAAATTATATACTACATAAATTAGAACCTTTTCTAACTTGACAACTATAGAGAAGTTTGGAAATTTAGTAACATTCAGTGTTCTTTATAGATTTCTATGTACCAAAATGAGAATATAGACTTTATTTCAAAGCTACTGTGTCAAAAGTACAATTGATACTTAGCCATCTAACAAAACTATAATATGGTGGTTAAATTTAAGTCTTTGTCCCTAATTGAGAGGTCACAATTATTATTTAACACAAGTAGCATAATTCTTCCTAACTGAAAAAATGAATGGTGGTGAATATATGGTGGAAAGATTTCTGTGATAAAAGATTTCTGCTATTGGTAAACCTTCAGCTTGGCCTCATTAAGTGCAAATTATCTTCTCATTAACAAGGAATTTTTGGAGTATGTTCTTGATCCCATGCCTGGCTTTCAGCTAATAATTACATTTATCTTCTATATTTAGTTACCTGTTCATTGTGTAACCCAGGAAGCCTCTTTCCATAATAGTCTATGACTATCTTCCCAGTCTACCAGTTTCCTAACTTTGGGCTTTATGACTTTGCCACTTGTTTACTTTGACCTGCAAGTTTATCAGGTCTGTTGGTCTAGTACTCACTGCCTCACCAAAAGTGGGATAGGAACTGTTTTTTTTCTAAAGTGTTCTTCTACAACTATATAATGATTTTATTAGTAGTAGTAAATAGTAAGCTACCACTTCTCATCTTTCTTTGAACCACTTACTTGCCTTCAAGTAGTCATACTGTCACTTGATTGTCTCTAAAAATGAAAAGGGGGCTATTAATTTAGATAATCTGTTTCCTAGATTATTCCCTTCTGTAAGTTCTGGACTCTGAAATTCTAAATACTAATTTTCCTCTTCATAAACTGAAGAAAAAATACCGTGGATCAACAATAACAATAGAAGTATTTAAAAACCTTTTTAGCTAGCATTATTATACAGTTAACATTTGTTCAGAAGTTCATTGAAAAGGACCTAAGAATAAATTAACTGCTTCATTTGTAATTTTTTTAAACTTTAAGTTCTAAAGAGCCGATTTCTTATTCAGGCATTCTATTTCATGTAGCAGTTTTCATTCACCTGCTAAGATGCTTTTCATTTGGGAGAAATGTCTAATTATAACATGAAATTAAATGACTAATGCTTTGGTTCAGACTCATGTAAATCCATTTTTAATGTGATGTATGAAAATTTAAGGATTTACTCTGGGTACATTTTGGTATAAAGCAACAGTGGGACAATGCACAGTAGATATTTAAATTCTTGTTAAATTTTCTGTGAATATTAATGCTGCCTTACAGATTGTAGAAAATAGCAATAAAGTACTGTTAACTTTCAGGCTACCTGCAAAAAGCTGACAATTTTTTGTCCCTTATCTGTTGATACAAAGAGTATCCCCATTCATCTCTCCTTTGTCTCCTTCTAATGGTCTTAAGGAATTCCCTCAAAATACTACATTTGTATTTCTCAAGTCTAATTTTTGTCTTTTTCCTATAGTTTGTCAGAGGAATGGTTGTGACTGGTCTTTAAGAAGCAGATGCCTGGAAGAACCATCCTCTATTTTTTCTCAGTTCCCTGTTCATTGTGGCAGTGGTTAGCAGTGAATCTACTCATCCTTCACGTTACTCATCCTTCACATCTTTAGCAACTAGCCATCCAGGTAACATCATGCCATTGGAATAAAGTTACAAGGATTGTCACTCAACCAGTATAAAGGGCCTGGTAACACCATCTACCTAGAAGGCTCTGTTTTTCGTAGTTTGGTATCTCCACTTTTAATCATTACAGGTAAGGAGACAGGAGTTACGGATATGCTATGGTTGTAGCTGGACACCTGGGTTAGAATCAACTTATTCCAAACTCCTGTAAATATTGGAGTTTGACTTCCCATGAATCCCAAATGTTCTTAAAACATAATGGTGAATCTTTTCAAGAAGATTCACTTCATTTTATTCAGATCTGTAAGAGAGCAATCATTGACTATAGCAGCTATAGTCTCACAAAATTTTTTTCTTTTTTTTTTTTTTTCTTTTCTGAAACAGAGTCTCCGCCCTTGGTACAGTGCTGTGGCATCACAGCTCACAGCAACCTCAAACTCTGGGTCTCAAGTGATTATCTTGCCTCAGTAGCTGGGACTACAGGCACCTGCCACAACGCCTTGCTATTTTTTGTTGCAGTTGTCATTGTTGGTTAGCTGGCCCGGGTCAGATTCAAACCCGCCAATTTCCATGCATGTGGCTGGCGCCGTAACCATTGTGCTATGGGGGCTAAGTCACAAAATTTCTTTTTTTTTTTTTTAAATTTATTTCTTAAATAATAAGAAAATGACTACTTGATTCATGGGCTACAGAATGCCGTGTTAGGAGACATGAGAACATTCATCTCTGATGAGAGCTCTTGGGTGACTAGGTACACTGTCAATGGGCAGTAATATTTTTTCTGAGCAGTAGGTCCCAACAGTGAGCTTAAAGTACTCAGTACCATGTGCTGTTATCCAAGCTTTCTTGTTCAATTTACAGAGCATAGGCAGAATAAATGTAGATTTAACAGAATTCTAGTAGCCCTAGGATTTTCCAAATGGTGAGCAAGTATTGACTGCCACTTAAAGTTACTAGCTGCATTAACCCCTGACAAGAGAATCACCCTACCTTTGAAGCTATGAAGCCAAGCATTGACTTCTCCTTTGCTATAGAAGTCCTTGATGACATTTTCTTCCAGTAGAAGCCTGTTGTGTTGAAAATCTGTCGTTTAGTGTGGCCACCTTCATCAGTTAGCTAGATCTTCAGGGTAAGTTAACTGCAGCTTCTACATCACCACTTTCTGCTTTATCTTACACTTCTGTGTTCTACAGATGGCTGCTTTCCTTAAACCTCATGGACCAACATCTACTAACTAAAGACCCTTGCAGCTTTCTCACCTCACTCAGCCCTTATGGAATTGAAGAAAGTTAGGGCCTTACTCTAGGTTAGGCTTTGGCTTAAGGGAATGTCGTGGCTGGTTTGATCTTGTATCCAGACCACTGAAATTTTCTCCATATAAGCAATAAGGCTTTCTTGTCATTTATATATTCACCAGAGTAGCACTTTTAATTTCCTTCAACAACTTTTGCTTTAGCCAAGCGCTGTGGCTAACACCTGTAGGGCCAAGGCAGGTGGATTACTTGAGTTCACAGTTTCGAGACCAGCCTAAGCCATAGCCAGACCACGTCTCTACTAAAAATACAAAAAACTGAGGCAAAAGGACTGCTTAAGCCCAAGAGTTGGAGGTTGCCATGACCTGTGATGTCACCATGGCCCTCTACCCAGGGTGACTCTTGTCTCAAAAAATAAATAACTACAACAAAAAAAGATCTTTTGCTTCGCATTCATATCTTGGCTGATGGGTTGGCACAGAGACCTAACTTCTGGCCTAACTCGGCTTTCGATATGCTTTTTCACCAACCTTAATCATTTCTAGCTTTTGGGTAAAGATAAGACCTACAACTCTTCTTCCATTTGAGCACTTACAGGCTAATGCAGACTTATTAATTGCCCTAATGTCAATATTGTTACGTTTCAGGGCATATGGAGGCCTGAAGAGAGGGAGGGATAGGAATGGCAGGTCAGTGAACCAGTCAGAATACACACACCACTTTTTTTTTCTTTAAGACAGACCCTCACTCTTACTCTTGGTAGAGTGCCATGGTGTCATCATAGCTCACAGCAACTTCAAACTCTTGAGCTTAAGCAATCCTCTTGACTCAGCCTCCTGAGTGGGTGGGACTATAGGCATGCACCACCATACTTGGCTAGTTTTTCTATTTTTAGTAGAGATGGAGTCTAACTTTTGCTTAGGCTAGTCTTGAACTCCTGAGCTCAAGCAATTAACCTGCCTCGGCCTTCCACAGTGTTAGGATTATAGGCGTAAGCCTCTGTGCCCAGCCTGCACACCACTTATTAAGTTTATTTTGTTATGGGTGCAGTTCGTGGTGCCCCCAAATAAGTACAACAATAACATCAAAGATCACTAATCACAAATATAATAACACTAATGAAAAAGTTTGAAATACTGTGAGAATTACCAAAAAAGTGACAGAGATATGAAGTGAGCACATGATGTTGGAAAATGGTGCAGGGTTGCTGTAGATCTTCAATTTGTTAAAAAAAACACAGTATCGGCTCTGCACCTGTAACACAGTGGTTATGATGCCAGCCACATAAACTGAAGCTGGCAGGTTTGAACCTGGCCTGGGTCAGCTAAACAATGACAACTGCAACAAAAAATAGCCGGGTGTCGTGGCGGGCACCTGTAGTCCCAGCTACTTGGGAAGCTGAGGCAAGAGAATTGCTTAAGCCCAAGTGGTTGAGCTATGACGCCATGGTATTCTACCCAGCATGACGTTATAATGAGACTGTATCTCAAAAAAACAAACAAAAACAGTATCTGTGTAGTACAATAAGACAATGCAATAAAATGAGCCATGCCTGTATTTTATTTTATTCTTGCTAGTACTTTGCACTATTTTGCCGTTTCATACAGTTGAGAAAACCACCTATAATATTTCTATCTGCCATTATCATTTTGACATTTATTGAAACCTTTAGTAGTGTTAGCAAATTTGGCAGACTCGTGATGATGGCTTTTAGAATTTTTTAGATATGAAATAAGTATTTTCCAGAGTTGCCTGTCTCCTTCCCTCCATCTATCCAGTTATTACTGAATGCCTACTACCTCCAGGCACTGTTTTATGTTGGGGATATATGACATAGTCCCTGTCCTCACATTTTTCACAGGCTTCTAAAGGAAAAAGACAAATCAAGAAATACTCAATAGCAACATACAACCCCCTTGCAAAAGCTTCACAGAAAATGTTGAGTTTGGAAGGAAAGATGGGTTTCTTATACAACAGATAGCATGCGCCCAAAGGTCCAGCTACATGAAACAAAGTAGTATATTCAGGGACTTTATGTACCCTAGTGTGAATAAAACCTGAGAAAATGAGGCTAGGGCCCAGAGAGAATTAGGTGACTTCCTAAAATGGCTGGGTTTAGCTTTCTGTAAGCAAAGGATAGTTGTTGAATTAGAAAGGGATTGTGGCTCAGCGCCTGTGGCTCAAGGGGCTAAGGCGCCAGCCACGTACATCTGAGCTGGCAGGTTCAAATTCAGCCCGGGCCCACCAAACAACGACGGCTGCAGCCAAAAAAAAAAAAATGGCTGGGTGTTGTGGCGGGCGCCTGTAGTCCCAGCTACTTGGTTGGCGGAGGCAGGAGATTCACTTGAGCCCAGGGGTTGGAGGTTGCTGTGAACTGTGATGTCACAGCACTCTACCCAGGGGGACAGCTTGAGGCTCTGTCTCAAAAAGAAAGAAAAGGTTTGTAAGTTTTATTCTAATGATACATTTGATGGTGGGGATGGGGAGCAAGATTGGAGGCACCAAGACTGATCTGGAGACTTAGTAGTTGAGATACTTAACAATTATCACTGAATTCTTATTATGTGCAGCAAATAGTGTGCATTTTTTAGCCTCATTTAAGCACTTGTACTCCTTGGAAAAAACACATGAGGTAGGTATTGTCATTTAAAGGAAAATTGAGGGTCAAAGAAGTTAGGTTTGTAACTGCCTGTGGTCACAGAAGTTGTTAAATGATAAAATCTGGATTCAAGCACAGGTATGTCTTAACTCCAAAGTGGTTTCTTGTAAAACCTGGATAATACAGGTAGGCTCAGGCAAGAAATGGTAAGGACAACACTAAGTATGGAGAGGAAAGCAAGAATACAAAGGCTCTTAAGGTAGGGCTGTTGAGGGGAAGAGGGTGAATGGAGAAGGAAGAGTTAGATATCTAAGTGAAGATGTCTAGTGAGCAGCTGAAACTTAGAGGTAACTTTAAGAATGAGTTGTGTGTGGTAAGGCCTGATCAAGACTACTTGGAGGGAATGAACAAAGATGACAACTCTGGAAAATACTAACAGAATTGGGTAGAGGAAGAAAAGTTAGTAAACAGGATCAAGAGATCATAGTCAAAAAGCTTGGAGAGGTGGAAGATGAAACTACTCAGGAATCAAAGTGTTTTAAGGATTTTAACTCAAGATACTATAATTCATACCTATCACATTAGTAAAGTTTTTTTTTTTTGAGACAGCCTCAAGCTCACAGCTCACAGCAACCTCCAATTCCTGGGCTCAAGCGAGTCTCCTGCCTCCACCTCCCAAGTAGCTGGGACTCCAGGTGCCCGCCACAACACCCGGCAATTTTTTTTGGTTGCAGCCATCATGGTTGCTTGGCGGGCCCGGGCTGGATTCAAACCCGCCAGCTCAGGTGTACGTGGCTGGCACCTTAGCCCGTTGAGCCACAGGCGCCTAGCCAGTGAAGTTTTTAAGGTATGAATATTAAATGTTTCTGAGGATGTTACAAAACAACAGGAGTTCTTGGGCACTGTCTGAGAGTATAAATTGGTGTAATGATTTTGAGGGCAATTGGTAATATTGATTTGGTAAAATGAAATGTGTATATCCTGTGAAACAGTAATGCACTCAGGTTTGCACGCTGCAAACATTCCCTAACATTTGCCGAATGATGTATGATGTACATAAATGTTCAGTGCAGCATTGTTTATAATAAACTTTGGAAATAAATTCTGCTATCATTATATAACCTAACACAATGCTATGCAGTTAAAACAAATAAACTAAGGTTAAGATAATCAAGGAATAGGCCTGGTGTGATTTATGCCTGTAGTCCTAGCATTCTGGGAGGCCAAGGGAGGTGGATTGCTTGGGCTCACAAGTTTAAGACCAGCCTGAGCAAGAGTAAGATCCCGACTCTACTAAAAAGAAAAAAAAGAAAGAAAAACTCAACGCAAGAGGGTCACTTGAGCCCAAGAGTTTGAGGTTGCTGTGAGCTATGACACCACAGTACTCTACCAAGGGCAACAAAGTAAGACTGTCTCAAAAAGAAAAAAAAAGAGAGAGAAAATCAAGGATTATCTTCCAAAATAAGGTGATCCCCTCCCCAAAGCAAGTTAAATAGAATTTCTTTTTCTTTTTCTTTCTTTTTTTTTTTTTTGAGACTGAGTCTTACTATTTTGCCCTCAGTAGAGTGCTATAGTATCACAGCTCACAGCAACCTCAGACTCTTGGGCTCAAGAGATTCTTTTGCCTCAGCAAAAGTCCCAAGTAGCTGGGACTACAGGCGCCTACCACAATGCCCAGCTATTTTTGTTGTTGCTGTTGCAGTTGTCATTATTTTAGCTGGCTCAGGCTGGGTTTGAACTTGCCAGCTTTGGTGTATGTGGCTGGCACTGCAACCACTGTGCTATGTGTGCCGAGCTGGAATTTCATTTTTTATATTGTATATATATAATACTTATAATTGCAAAATAATACTAAGTGGTTTATGAATACATTCAGATAAAGTAATAGTTTAGTAAAGTTTACTAATAGTAAAGTTTAAAACCAAGCTTATTAATTATAAACACAAGATTCAGGACAGTGGTTCTTTTTAGAAGAAGCAAAGGGACATAAGTGGTTTTACCTCTTTATTTGAAAATGTTTGAGGTAAGTGTGGCAAAATGATAAGATTTGGTCCCTTACTTTGGGGTCTGTTTCGGTTCTTTAATTTTTTTCTTCTTTCCAACAGTCTTGCTCTTCCCTAGAGTAGAGTGTAGTGGCATCATCATAGCTCACTACAGTTCTCCTGCCTCAGCCTCCTGAGTAGCTGGGACTACAGTGTACATCACCACTCCTGGCTAATTTTAAAAAATTATTTCTTATAGAGACAGAGTCTCCTTATTGCCCAGGCTGGTCTCAAACTCCTGGCCTCAGGTAATCCCCTCGCCTTGGCCTCACAAAGTTCTAGGATTATAGGCATGGACCACCATGCCCAGTGAAGAAATTTAAAAAGTTTTTATTTCTCATGAAAGTGTAGGTAGACAAAAAATAGTGGCTAATACTGATTCACTCAGGAATCAGGGAAACTATTCACAAATAATTTCCTACAAATAGTATCTACAAATTTATTCCTACAAATAGTATCTACAAATGAAACATGATTCTTTCGTTCCTATACTTTATCAAGAGGTTAAGGGTACATTTAGATTCATTTATGAATGTCCAGAAATTGGGGGGAAGAGTATGTGAGGGAGAGTTACCAGAATGTGTACAATAATTTGTCAGGAGTCAAAGAGGCTCAAACAATGTCTAATTCCCTAGGTGGCATATAAAGTACTATTATCTCTTTAAGGAAAGAGATGTGTGTCTCAGAGATGTTAAATGACTGGCAAAAGGGTACCCAGATAGTAAGAGAGAGCCAAGTCAAAGAACCCAAGGATACTGATCTTTCCCTGTGTTGTTCCTCTTATTATCAGCTGGGCATTCAAGGTTATAGAATTGTAGCAGTTAGAGCAGGAACTTGAAGCCAGGTTTTTGGTTTCAAGGCAAACTAAACTGCACATTACTTTTAGATCCTATTGTTTTTGCCTAGGAAGCTGTTACTGAAGTTAAATACATTGTACGATTTTAGAACTCCTTAGAAGAAAAGAATGTTAAGATTTTTTTAAATGGGTAATTTTTTAACTGTGGTTTTTATTCTTTTTGATATGTATACACGCATACATATACATAAAACATACTTTATTCTGCCACTGCTTTATATTTCAAACTTATCTTTTTCCCCCCATAATCCTCCTGTTAATGCTGGCATTTGTATTTCCTTTTACATTAGGGAAGTAGATATTTACGATGGTGAAGATAAGTGAGATCATTTACCAAATCTGTGAGTTAGAAACTACAATTCCTTTATCTCTTGAGTGAAGTACAGTGTTCTGAAAAATAAATAAACTTTAATAAGATAAATAAACTTTAATGGACAATATGCCAGTTGGAAAGTGGCTGAAAGCTGTCTGTTATAGATGCATTGATTGTTAAGAGATTGCCAAGCTGTCTTGCTACAGTATAATTAGAAACCACCTCACTCCAATGTTATACTTCAAGCCAAAGAGCAACACTTCCTCAATAAAATGAGGGGAAATATTGCTGCAAACCATTATTAATCTAAACTCATAAATTTTAATGTTTATTAAATTTTGCAAATACTAAGTCCTTTTTCAAGTTCACAAAATTGGTTTCCACTGAGTACTGAGAATAGAAGCCAGGGAAATGAGTTGAACAGTGAATGAGAGGTGAAAATAAAAAGACATCAAAAGAATACTACTTTTCCAAAAAGTTTTTTTTGTTTGTTTTTTGGGTTTTTTTGTTGTTGTTGTTGTTTTTTGCATGTTTTGGCTGGGGCTGAGTTTGAACCTACCACCTTTAGCATATGGGGCCGGCGCCCTACTCCTTTGAGCACAGGCGCTGCCCTCCAAAAAGTTTTGAATGAAATGTAGAGAAGAGATGGACAACAGAAACCAGAAGGAGATGTAGTAAAAAGAGGTGTCATGATACTCGAGAAATTTGAGCATGATTATATTTTAGTAAAAGAAACTAGCAGAGAAGGGGAGGGGGACTAACAGAGCCAGGTCCAAAAGGAGACAAGAAAGGTGAGCCTTGAAAAATACCTTTTCTCAGTGGCAACTGTTACTCAAGCATCTAAGGTACCAGCCACATACACTAGAGCTGGCGGATTTGAATCCAGCCTGGGCCTGCCAAACAATGATAACTGCAACCAAAAAACTGCCAAAGCTGAGGCAAGAGAATCACTTAAGCCAGGGAGTTTGAGGTAGCTGTGAGCTGTGATGCTACAGCACTCCATCCAGGGCTATAGCTTGAGGCTCTGTCTGAAAAAAAAAAGACTTGAAGGAAATAGTTATAAGTAAATTTGTAGACGTGGAAAGAGAGGTTTATATTACATGTCTCAAAATTTTTGTGAAGTAAGAATAGGTAATATTATTTGTGAAGTAGGAGGAGGTAAAAGGTTTGAAGATTGTGGCCTGAAAAAAATGGAGATGGACAGTGGTTCTCAACCTGTGGGTCACGACCCCTTTGTAACAACGAAAATACATTACAGGATCAGAAGGGTTGAGAACCACTGGTTTAGAATCAAGCTAAGGAAAGACAAAAGCATCAATGAAGAATGTTAACTACAAAATTGAATTTGGAAATCATGAAAGTATAGCGATTGTGTGATTGTTTCTAACATCTCAGTTTAATGGCTAACAGGGCCAAGTTGATCAAAGGACTGATCCAGAATTGTGAGTTAAATAGCAAATAACAGAGAAAGACAGGGATGGAGGGAATAGAGAACATTGGTGCCAGGCAGAGTGTAGTAATGTGAGTTAGGAGAAAGATGCTGTGGAAGGAAAAATATAGAGGGTGATTAAAAGCACTGTGGTGACAGAGCAATTAATATGACCAATTAAGAGATCTAGGCCAGATATGGAAGGAAGTGGGACCAAAAATAAACTGGAAGAAAGAAAGTATAAGATTGGCGGTCTTCCACGTATACCTGAGCTCGCGGGTTCGAATCCAGCCCGGCCGCCAAACAACAATGACGGCTGCAACCAAAAATGGCCAGGTGTAGTGGTAGGCGCCTGTAGTCCCAGCTACTTGGGAGGCGGAGGCAAGAGACTCGCTTGAGCCCAGGAATTGGAGGTTGCTGTGAGCTGTGATGCCACAGCCCTCTATCTAGGGTGACAGCTTGAGGCTCTGTCTCACCAAAAAAAAAAAAAAAAAAAAAAAAATTGGCGGTCTTGATATGGTCGAGGATTAGGCATACTGGGAGTAATATGTATGCAAGGTTAAGGGTGTTGTAGTCACCAGGAACCCTCTATAACTAAGCGGAGAGTGTGACCAAGGGAATGAGGTTTAAGAGGTCTTGGAACTATGATGCTTGAACATTCAGCTGACTGCCATGTGGATGCTGAAATCTCCTAGGAAATGATTAAATGAACTGATGTTTAAAGGAATAACATGATCCAGGTATGTACTGTGGGGGAATAATCTGGAAGTTAATGGATGTTAGGGACAAAGCAAAGTAAAGGGTGACAAAATTGGATGGATGAACTTCAAAGGAATTAAAGATTTTACAGGAAAGTGAAATGGTTTGGAAAAGGCTGTGGGGCCAAAAAATAAAAAAGTGGTGATATGATTCAAGCCTCTCTTGGTACATAGAGTTTAAGGAAACTGCAAGGGAAGCAGTGTCTTCATGGAGAAAGAGATCAAAGAAATGGAAGACATTCATCAAAAGAGCTGAGGGTAGGGGTGGGAAAAAATTAAGAAAAAAAAAAGCAGAGTATAGATGAGTTTATTTATGATGAAATGGGTTGCCAAATCCCATTCTTCAAAGGGTGGAGGGGCCAGGCACAGTGGCTCATGTTGTAATCTGAGCATTCTGGGAGGCCGAGGTGGGTGGATTGCTGGAGTTAAGGAGTTCAAAACAAGCCCAAGCAAGAGCGAGACCTTGTCTCTAAAAAAATCACCCACCCAGACGTTGTGGTGGGTGCCTGTGGTCCTAGCTATTTGGCAGGTTGAAACTAGAGGATCACTTGAGCTCAAGAGTTTCAGGTTGCTGTGAGCTATGACACCACTGCACTCTGCCCAGGGTGACAAAATGAGACCCTGTCTCAAAAAAAAAAAAAAAGGGGGAGGGTACTGTATGTTGTTGGCAGTAGGGTACTATCAGGTACATAGAGCCATTTGGAGACAAGAAATGAGAGGAAGCTGATGGATGAGACTATTTCAAAGCAGTGAACAGTATAATAAAGAATGAAAAATTCAGATGGAACTAAACTAAAACTAAAGTTTCTCAGCTTTGGCCAAGTTGTTTTGAGCAAAAGTGATAAGGTCCTATGCAGTGTTTGACCTATCTTTGTAGGGGTGTCTCTAGATCTATGCTAAGTGGTAATTGCTGGATCCTTGCATGAGCTGATGTGCAAAGTGACTGTGTCTCTGCTCTTCCTTATGGTTTAAGACAGTCATTTGCTATGCTATCTGGAAGCATGACTTATAGCAGACACCCCAGGAAACAGAACCCAAGGATTTTTTTTCTGTAGGACTGCATCTTCTTTAGCTTAAGGATCAGTATCTGTGCTTTATATAAATGGAGTCCTTTCTCCCCCTGTTTTGTTAAAGATCAATTTCATTCAGGAGTCTTTTCCACAGAGTATGATATTTAGCAGTACCTTCATAGTTCATTACCTTCTTAAACTGACATAGTTTTCATAGATTGACAGGCATCACATGTACAGTAGCCCTAGTTCCTTATGTGGACAAGTCTGTTACATTCCCTTGGGAGGTCAACTTACAGAGGTTCTGCTATAGTATAAAAATTCATGGACTCATACAGAACTGGACCTGAATCCTGGAAACTTCTTGGGAAATTCACATAAGTTTTCTGAGTCTTAATATATTAACATATGCTAGACTTAATAGAACTTGAAAGTGCCTAAAACACAGAAAGTACTCAATAAATTCTTTTTTTTTTTTTTTGAGACAGAGCCTCAAGCTGTCACTGCGGGTAGAGTGCTGTGGCATCAGAGCTCACAGCAACCTCCAACTCCTGGGTTCAAGCAAGTCTCCTGCCTCTGCCTCCCAAGTAGCTGGGACTATAGGTGCCCGCCACAACGCCCAGCCATTTTTTGGTTGCAGCCGTCATTGTTGTTTGACAGGCCCGGCTGGATTCGAACTCGCCAGCTCAGGCATACGTGGCTGGTGCCTTAGCCGCTTGAGCCACAGGTGCCGAGCCTCAATAAATTCTTCCAATCATTAATTATTAATAAAAGCCTTAGTAAACATTATCTTGCAGTGCTAAGTCCTGGGAACCCAAAGATTAATATGACATGATCCTTGCTATAAGATCCCTATGGTTTAGTGGAAGGAGAGACAAAAAAAGTACTTTCAATCACAGAGAAAGGTGCTTTGATAGATGCAGTGATGGAAAACAGTGCGGGAACAATAGTAAGTTCTGCCTGTGTGCTGGAGACGGAGTGAAAAGGCAGGGAGCCTTTACTATTATTTCTCAGTTGCATCTTCCTTTCACTATGTACCTTCCTCTCCCTGTAAGTAGTCTCCCTGCTTCTAATCTTACCTCCTTTTAATCTATTCTACATACAGCAACCAGAAGATTATTTCTAAAATAAAAATCTAATTATTATTCCTTGCTTAAGATCTTTCAAAAGCTTCTCTTTGCTTCTAGAGTAAAATAGCCTACAGGGCACTGCAGACTTTCATCTCCTCTTACTCAATGCTTTCATTTTAGATAAACTTTCCACTGGTCTTTCTTAAACCTTGAACTCCTGCTGGAGTTCCTTGGAGCTGAATATTTTCTGTCCTTCTGCACTCACAGAGTCCACTATGCTGTATTCACATGTTTAGTTGTCTGTTTCCCCGACCAGACTGCTTAGAGAAGAATCAAGTAGTTTGTTTTATTTTTGTTTTTCTTGTGTGTGTGTGTGTGTTTGTGTGTGTGTGAAAGAGAGAGAGAGATGTGGGAGAGAGATGTGGAGAGCCTTGAGCATGAGGTAGTTACAGGATATATAATCACCTGCTTGGATTGAGCTATGTCATTACTTACCAGAGGGAGCATAGGCTGCACTGTGGCAGTCGCATTCACATTCTTAGGAAGGACATGTAATGGATTGTTTTTTTCTGTGGGTTCTTGAATGGTTGCATAAAAGAGAAATTGAATACTGTCAGGAATGTTTCAACAGTATACTCAGTATTCAGCAACTAGATAGCAGAGTTGTCTCAACAGTTTACATCTAAATGAAGAAGTTGATTAAAGGGTTTTTTTGTTTTTTTTGTTTTTGTTTTTTTGAGACAGAGTCTCACTATGTTGCCCTGGGTAGAGTGCTGTGTTGTCATAGCTCACAGCAACCTCAAATTCCTGGGCTCAAGTGTTTCTCTTGCCTCAGCCTCCCAAGTAACTGGGACTGTAGGTGCCTGGCACAATGTCCTGCTATTTTTAGAGAGAGGGTCTTGCTCTTGTTTAGGCTGGTCTCAAACTCTTGACTTCAAGCAATTCTTTTCATTTATTTTATTTTATTATTTGAGACAGAGACTCAAGCTGTCACCCTGGGTAGAGTGCTGTGGCATCACAGCTCACAGCAACCTGAAACTCCTGGGCTCAAGCAATTCTCTGAATCAGCCTCCCAAGTAGCTGGTATTTCAGGTGCCCACCAGAATCCCTGGCTTTTTTTGTTGTTGTTATTGTAGTTGTCATTGTTGTTTTAGCTGGCCTGAGCTAGATTCGAACTCGCTAGCCTTGGTGTATGTGTCCAGCGTCCTACCACTGAGCTACGGGTGCCACCCTTTTTTCATGCTTTAGATTTAAATCATTTATCCATCTTGTGTAAATTTTTTTTTTTTTTTTGCAGTTTTTGGGCGGGACCAGGTTTGAACCCACCACCTCCAGTGTATGGGGCCCACGCCCTACTCCTTTGAGCCACAGGTGCCACCTTGAGTCAATTTTTGTAAGTGGTGAAAGGTGCAGGTCCAGTTGCAGTCTTTTCCATGTGGTTATCCAGTTCTCCTAGCACCATTTACTGAATAGGGATTCTTTTCCCCAATGCATGCTTTTGTTTATCAAAGATCAGATAGCAATAAGAAACTGGTTTCATCTCTTGGTTTTTTATTCTGTTATCTATATTTATGTCTCTGTTTCTGTGCCAAAACCCAGGTATGAGCCACCATGCCCCATTCCAGCTTTGTTTTTATTACTAAGAATTGCCTTGGCTATATGGGCTTTTTTTTCTGGTTCCATACAAAACAAAATACTATTTTTTTGAGTTCTTCAAAGTATGATGTTGGCATTTTAATGGGGATTGCACGAGTCTGTAGATTGCTTTGGATAGTATAGACACTTTAACAATGTTGATTCTTCCCAGTCAAGAGCATGGTGTGTTCTTCCATTTGTTAATGTCTTCTGCTATTTCTTTTCTTAGGGTTTCATGATTCTCTTTGTAGAGATCCTTCACCTCTTTTGTTAGATACATTCCTAGGTATTTCATTTTCTTTGAAGCTACTGTGAAGGGAATTGTGAACTTGTTTTGAACTTGGCTGTTATGGTATACAGATATTACTGATTTGTGACATTGATTTTGTACTCTAAGATGTTAATGCATTTCTTGATCACTTCTAGGAGTCTTATGGTTGAGTTTCTGGGGTTTTCTAAGTAATAAGGTGAACGATTAGAAAAAAATATTACAGGCAAATGGAAATCAGAAGGAGGGGTTGCAATCTTATTTTCACATACAAGTGGGTTTAAAACAACTAAAGTTAAGAAAGACAAATCACTTCATACTGGTCAAGGGAACAATACAACAAAAGGACATTTCGATTCTAAATATTTATGCACCCAACTTAAATGCTCCCAGATTTATGAAACAGACCTTAATTGGTCTGAGCAATATGATATCCTATAACACCATAATAGCTGGGGATGTTAATACCCTTCTGAAAGAACTAGATCCTCTGAAAGAACAGAAACTAAAAAAAGATACAAGGGATTTAAATGCGACACTAAAACAATTGTGTTTACTAGACATATACAGAACACACCATCCCAAAGCTAAGGAATATACGTTCTTTTCATCACCCCATAGAACATACTCCAAAATAGATCATATCTTAGGAGACAAATCAAATCTCAACCAAATTAAAATAATTAAAATTATACCTTCTACCTTCTCAGAGCACAAGGCAATAAAGTTTTCATCACCACACAAAGGCATGGAAACTAAACCTTATGCTGAGTGACAGCTGGGTCAAGAAAGGATAAAAAAAGAAATTATTAAATTACTTGAACGTAACAATAATGAAGGCACAATCTACTAAAACCTAAGGGATACTGCAAAAGCAGTCCTAAGATGGAAATTTATCTCATTAGATGCCTATATCTGAGAAATAGAAAGGGAGCACATCAACAACCTAACAAATCATCTCAAGGACACGAAGAGGAAGAGCAATCCAATCCTAAACCTAGCAGAAGAAAAGAAATAACCAAAATTAAATTAGAAATAAATAAAATTGAAAACAAAAGAATCAGAAAATTAATGAAACAAAAACTTGGTTCTTCAAAAAGATAAATCTATAAATCTTTGGTCAGATTAATTAGAAACAGAAAAGTAAAATCTCTAATAAACTTAGTCAGAAGGCCGGGTGCTGTGGCTCACACCTGTAATCCTAGCACTCTAGGAGGCTGAGGTGGGCAGATTGCCTGAGCTCACAGGTTCAGGACTAGCCTGAGCTAGAGTGAGACCTCCTCTCTAAAAATAGGTGGGTGCCTGTAGTCTCAGCTACTCACCAGGCCAAGGCAAGAAGAATAGCTTGAGCCCAAGAGTTTGTGGTTGCTGTGAGCTATGACACCATGGCACTCTACCAAAGTTAACAAAGTGAGACTCTGTCTCAAAAAAGAAACAAACAATAAAATCAGAAATTAAAAGGGGAAATAACAGATACCACAGAGATATAGGAGATTCTCTCTGACTACTACAGGAAACTCTATGCCCAGAAATTTGACAATGTGGAGGAAATGGACCAATACTTGGAATCATACCATCTCCCTAGTCTTAACCAGGAAGAAATAGATCTCTTGCACAGACCAGGATCAAGCACTGAGATTGAAGAAACAATAAAAAATCTTCCAACAAAAAAGTCCTGGACCAGATGGCTTTACACCAGAATACTCTCAAACCTATAGAAGAAGAGCTTATACCTATACTGCAGAACCTATTCCAAAACATTGAGAAGAAAGGAGGGGAATATTCTCACAACATATTCATTCTATGAAGCAAACATCACCCTGATACCAAAACCAGGAAGGGAACCAACTAAAAACTTCTTTTTATTTTTAAATAGTTTTCCCCTAAATTTGTTCTAGAAAAAGCAATTTTGAGCTTTCTCTTATTAGTAGAAGAAATTACTATGAACCATTGATCATTTAAATGAGTCTTTCCACAGGGCAAGGTGGCTCATGCCTGTAATCCTAGCTCTCTGGGAGGCTGAGGCAGGTAGATTGCCTGAACTTAGGAGTTGGAGACCAGCCTGAGCAATTGTTGAGACCCTGTCCTGTCTCAAAAACAATGAAGACCCTTTTATTGTTTCTTCAATCTCAAAAAAAAAAAAAGGCCAGGCGTTGTGGCAGGTGCCTATAGTCCCAGCTACTTGGGAGGCTGAAACAAGAGGATCACTTGAGCCCAAGAGTTGGAGGCTACAGTGAGCTATGATGATACCACAGTACTGTAGCCCAGGTGAGAGGATGAGACTCTGTCTTAAAAAAAAACAAAGAAAAGAAAAGTACATCTAAAGCAAAAGAAAGGGCCACATGTCTTTCCCAAGTGGAAATGACTAAAAAGAAGATGGAGTGTGCTAAGAAAGATCCAAGAAGAATTTATTTATTTTTTATTTTTTTTAAAGACAGAATCTCACTTTGTCGCCCTGGGTACAGGGCCATGGCCTCACGACTCACAGCAACCTCCAGCTCTTGGGCTTAGACATTCTCTTGCCTTAGCCTCCCGAGTAGCAGGGACTGCAGGCACCTACCACAACGCCAGGCTATTCGGGGTTTTTTTGCAATTTTTTTGGCTGGGGCTGGGTTTGAACCCACCATGTCCGGCATATGGGGCCGGGACCCTACTCCTTTGAGCCAAAGGCACCGCCCCCAGCTATTTTTTTGCTGTGGTTTGGCCAGGGCCAGGTTTGACCCACCACTCTCTGTATACGGGGCCAGTGCCCTGCTCACTGAGCCATAGGCACCACCCTTATTTATTTATTTTTGAGACAGACTCTCAGTTTGTCGCCCTTGGTAGAGTGCTATGGTGTCAGAGCTCACAGCAACCTCAAACTCTTGGGCTTAAGCAATTCTCTTGCCTCAGCCTCCCAAGTACCTGGGACTACAGGTGCCCACCACAACACCTGGCTATTTTTTTGTTGCAGTTGTTTAGCTGGCCATACGCCGCCCTTGGTGTATGTGGCTGGCACAGTAACCACTGTGCTACGGACACCCAGCCTCAAAGAAGAATTTATATCCAGCTAAGAAAATCCTTAAAGAATAGGCAGAATCCTTAGAAATAGGCATTGTGAGATATCACCTAACCCCAATGAGTATGGAACCATATCACAAGGTCTCAAATTTCCTTTTCTCTGATGATTAGGAATGATGAGCATTTTTTCATGTGTCCTTTGGCCATTCATCTGCTTCTGTCCATGTTTCTTGCCCAATTTTTATTTTTTATTTTTTTATTTTTTAATTTTTTTTGCAGTTTTGGCCAGGGCTGGGTTTGAACCCACCACCTCCAGAGTATGGGGCCGGCGCCCTACTCCTTTGAGCCACAGGCACCACCCTCTTGCTCAATTTTTAATGAGATTGTTTGATTTTTTACTTGTTGATTTGCTTGAGTTCTTAGCAAACTCAAGATTCTGGTTATTAGCTCTTTGTTGGATTGATAGCATGCAAATATCACCTCCAATTCTGTAGGTTGTCTCTTTGCTTTGTTAAATGTGTCCTTAGCGGTCCAAGTTTTCAACTTGATCAAGTTCCATTTATTTATTTTTGTTGTTGTTAGGATTTCCAGTGGGGTAGTCTTCATAAATTCTTTCCCTATGCCAGTAAGATTAAGAGTTTTTCCTACACTTTCTTCTAGGGTTTTTATATTTTCATGCCTTACATTTAAGTCTTTTATAAATCATAAGTTAGATTTTGTAAGTGGTAAGAGGAATGGGTCCAGTTTCCGGCTTTTACATGTGGCTAACCAGTTCTTCCAGCATCATTTAATGATTAGGGATTTTTTACTGCATGGTTTTGTTTGCTTTGTCAAAGATCAGATGGCAGTATGAGGCTTATTTTATCTCTAGATTCTCTGTTCTGTAGATCTATATCTCTATTTTTGGGCCAGTACTATGATGTTTTCATCAGTATAGACTTCTAGTATAGGCTGAATTCTGTCTGATAAAGTGATGCCTCCAGATTTGTTCTTATCTTGTAGAACTGCATTGGCTATTCAGGGTGTTTTCTGGTTCCATATGAAATGTAAAACTATTTTTTTAGGATCTTAAAAGTATGATCTTGGTATTTTAGTTGGAATTGCATTAAATCTGTAGATGCTTTAGGTAGTATAGACATTTTAACAATGTATTGTGCCAAGCTCTGAGCATGATGTGTTTTTCCATCTGTTAACATCCTCTGCAGTTTTTCTTCTTTCTGGAGAGATCCTTCATGTTCTTTCTGGAGAGATCCTTCATGTTCTTTGCCAAATATATTTTGAGATATTTTATTTTCTTTGATGCTGCTGTGAAGGGTATTGGGTCTTTGATTTGATTCTCAGTTCAACTGAGAATCAATTGTTGGCATATATGAAAGCTATTGATTTGTGTACATTGATTCTATAACCTGTATTTTTTTTTTAATCACTTTCAAAAGCATTGTGGTTTAGAAAAGAGATGGATTTCAGGGACATTTGGAAGATAGATATATTAGTTTCCTAGGACTACTATAACAGATAACCACAAACTTGATGACTTAAAAAACAGAAATTGGGCGGTGCCTGTGGCTCAGTGAGTAGGGTGCTGGGCCCATATACTGAGGGTACCAGGTTTGAACTACACCCCAGCCAAACTCCAACAAAAAAAATAGCTGGGCGTTGTAGCAGGTGCCTGTAGTCCCAGCTACTCAGAAGGCTGAGGCAAGAGAATCGCCTAAGCCCAGGAGTTGGAGGCTGCTGTGAGCTGTGGCACTCTACCGGGGGCGATAAAATGAGACTCTTTTCTCTACAAAAACAAAAAACCAGAAATTTATTTTCTTACAGTTTTACAGTCCAAAAGTCTGAAATTGGGATGTCAGTAGGTTTGGCAGTCTTTGATGTTCTTTGGGCTGCAGCAGCTTAATTTCAGTCTCTCCCTCTATCTTCACAGGGGACTTAACGTGACTGTCTCCCTTGTGTTCATGTCTCAAATCTCCCTCTCCTTTCACATTTAAGGACACCAGTAATTGGATTTAGGGGCCACCCTATTCTAGGATAATCTTATCTCAAGATCCTTAATTATTCTTATTATTATTTTTGAGACAGAGTCTCAAGCTTTTAATCTGGGTGGAGTGCTATGGCATCACAGCTCACAGCAACCTCCAACTCTTAGGCTTAAGTGATTCTTTTGCCTCAGCCTCCCAAGTAGCTGGGACTAGAGGTGCCCGCCATGAGATGCCCAGCTATTTTTTGTTGCAGTTGTCACTGTTGTTTAGCTGGCCCAGGCTGGGTTCAAACCCACCAGCCTCAGTGTATGTGGCCGGTGTCCTACCCACTGAGCTACAGGCGCTGCCCTCAAGATTCTTAATTGTATCTATAGAGAACAGATTCACAAGCACTGGGGGTTAAGACTTTGACATATCTTTTGGAAGGATACAATTTCTCTCACTATAATAGAATTAGTGTAAGTTAAGGATTAGCTAGTTGGGGAAAGGTGTTTAAGGAGAAAGAGAAATCAAGAATAATACCCATGTTTTTTACCTGAACAACTGAATGGATGATGGTATAATTTACTAAATTAAGTAACACTGGAGGAGAAGCAAATTTGGTGAAGGAAGATGGTATCTTTGTTTTGTCTAGATATTAGGAATCTTATTCAGAGATGTGGAACTATGGATAGGCATTCTTGGATTCCCAGCTAAACTTTACTCAATCTTTGATTCTCCCCCTTTAGTTTTTGTATCCTAGAGTTTAAAGTTACTATCACTATATGCAGTTGTTCATATGCTTCTTCTATTCTGTCTTCTATCTCTTGCACAGTTTCTCAGGCAAAATAGTCTCTAGCTCTGGATCTCTTCTTTATGCATCAAAACCGAACAACATCAATGCTAATTGTAAAAGTCCTTAGGGATAAATCTTTTGTTTAAAAACAAAATTAGAAGGCAGTGCCTGTGGCTCAAAGGGGTAAGGTGCTGGCCCCATATGCCAGAGGTGGTGGGTTCAAACCCAACCCTGGCCAAAAACTGCAAAAAAAAAAAAAAAAAAAATTAGAAATATAAAATAACTAATGCCATTAGCCTCTGAAGCCCTTTTAAAATCCAAAAGTTTCATTCAGAACTGGTCCTGGGCCAGGCATGGTGGCTCAGACCTGTAATCCCAGTACTCTGGGAGGCCAAAGATGGGAGGATCCCTAGAGCTCAGGAGTTTGAGATCAGCTTGAGCAAGAGTGAAACCCCATCTCTAGTAAAAATAGAAAAATTGGCTCGGCACCAGTGGCTCAATAGGCTAAGGCACCAGCCACGTACACCTGAGCTGGCGGGTTCGAATCCAGCCTGGGCCCGCCAAACAACGATGGCTGCAACCAAAAAATGGCCGGGCATGTGGCGGGCGCCTGTAGTCCCAGCTACTTGGGAGGCAGAAGCAAGAGCCTCGCTTGAGCCCAGGAATTGGAGGTTGCTGTGAGCTGTGATGCCAAGCACTCTACCAAGGGTGATAGCTTGAGGCTCTGTTTCAAAAAAAAAAAAAAAGAAAAATTAACTGGCCATTGTGGAGGGAGGAGCTACTGGGGAGGCTGAGGCAGGAGGATTGCTTTAGTTTGAGGTTGCTGGGAGCTGGGTTGACACCATGGCACTCTCGCCTAGGGAACAGAGACTCTGTTAAAAAAAAAAAAAAGAAAGGAAGGAAGGAAGGAAAGAAAGAAGGAAAGGAAGAAGGAAAGGAAGAGAGAGAAAGAGAGAAAGGAAGGAAGGAAAGAAGGAAAGAAAGAGAGAGAGAGAAAGAGAGAGAGAGAAAGAAAGAAAGGAAAGAGAGAGAGAGAGAAAGAAAGAAAGGAAGGAAGGAAAGAAGAAGGAAGGAAGGAAGGAAGGAAGGAAAAAGAAAGGAAAGAAAGAAAGAGAGAAAAGAAAGAACCCAGAACTGCTCCTAAAATGATACCTTCGGATCATCATTTGATTAAAGCCACCTTTTTTCAAGTACCAGAGTGCTTCAAAATAAACTAAATCTTTTATTTGTACTGTAAGAATGTTATTTTGGTATTTTGGAATGGTATTGTAAGAATGTTATTTCCTTTATTTTTCACTTAACTCATACACTGTGAATTAGTGAAAAGAGCTTAGTTAGACAGCTCTGAGTTAAAATTGACATATTAATTGTGATGAAGAAATTATTAAATGAAGTTAAATTTTAATTGTAATAATTTTCTCATCTCTAAAATCAAAGATAACAAAATCACCAAATGTAATGGAGAGGATTCGATGAAATGACACATAAATTAGGACATAGGACTGCAGAGGCTAATGGTACTAATCATTTCATATTTCTAATTTTCCAAGCCAGGGTGAGGTTATTTGTTTCCTTATAGTTCTTTCTGGAAATGTTTATACCGTCTTTTCAATGATGAGGAACATAACAAAAGAATGGACACATGTTAACAGTTGTCACCAAATCATTGTAGAGGCAATGGGACATAATAGAAAAAGCAAAGGTAATTCAGGGGCTAAGTACAGTACTGAAGATTTTTTTTTTTTTTGAGACAGAGCCTCAAGCTGTCTCCCTGGACAGAGTGCCGTGGCATCACAGCTCACAGCAACCTCCAATTCCTGGGCTCAAGCGAGTTTCCTGCCTCTGCCTCCCAAGTAGCTGGGACTACAGGCGCCCGCCACAACGCCCGGCCACTTTTTGGTTGCAGCCGTCATTGTTGTTTGGCTGGCCCAGGCTGGATTCGAACCCGCCAGCTCAGGTATACATGGCTGGCGCCTCAGCCCATTGAGCCACAGGCGCCGGGCCTGTACATACTCTTTTAAGGAAATGGAACTCGGCTCAGAATAGAAATAATTTTTTAAATGACATACCAGTTAGAAAAGGACTAAGTAAAGTTTTTATAATTAAAAAACATGATAAGCAAAATTAAGACATCAGTTGAACAGTTGAGAGCAATTTACATGCAGCTAAAGAGAGACTTAATAAACTATAGATAGTAGACAAGATCAGGAAAAAACAACCTCTGACTAAAGCATAAAGAGACAAAAAGTTGGAAAATACTTCTAAAAGAGGGTAAGAGGATAGAGAAAATAGTTAGAGGCTCTAAGATACTTCTGAAATCTAAGAGGAAATGGAGAGAAAAAATGAGACTAAAGGAACAGTTGAAGAAATAGTCACTAAAAATCTCCCAAATTTTTGAAAAACAACAGATTGTAGGTTCAAGAAGTTCTATGAACTCTAACTACAATAATAAGTTTAAAGGATACTTTAAAGTTTAAATTACCTATTCAATGAATTAAAGAAAATTGTTTCCAAAGAAGCAATGACACAAAAAGACATCTTCTCAAAAGAAAAAAATAAAATCTAGATGTCAATGAAATGATTTTGTCAAAGTGTCTGCCTTTTCAGACAGGGGGGAAAAAGAGGGAAGGAGTGATTAGGCGGATATAAGAGAAGGACTTCTGGCTTTCTGTCAATGTTTTTCTTCTGGACCAAAGGTCAATTTTGCAATAATTTGTGAGTTAGATATTTATATGTTTTGTATACTTTTCTGTCTGCTTGTAATAATTGACAGTAACTTTAAAAAAACAGATTGCAGTAAAAAGAATTCTAATTATTTAATAATTTTATGTAACTCTCATACTGCCTGAGGTCTATTTGAAAGAAAACTTTTCTGTATTGTAAAATTTTAAACTACAGAAGGAAAAGGCTAAATATTTGAAGGTAAAAAGTTTCTGGAGTCCTAGGTTTGCAACTAAGCTTGCCTAACCTCATCTTTCTTATTTATGATCCTAAAAAACCCTGGCTGTGAAAGACTTTTCAGACTTGTGCTTGCTCCCCATCCCTCCACACCCTCCACGTATTCCTCTCCATCACTCCCTGTCCCCCATGTAGTGCTTCTACCCTCGAGCCCTCCCCAGCCTCCCTCAGAAAAAATAAAAAGAACTCTGGCTATAATGCATGAATAAATATGATAACCACAAAAAAAGTCATATCAATTATACGTCAAACATGCTTCCAAAGTGCTTGGTTGAGATGTTTGAAAAGCCACTTTTCTCCAAGCCCTTAAGTATCCACTATCCACTCTTCATTATTATTTGTCAAAATTTAATAAACAAAGGGGAAAGAATATTTAACATTAAACCAGATGTAAAGGATCATTAATTCTGCTATCTTAGATTATGTACACTTCTCTATAATAAAATTTGTATGCTCTCAAAATTATAGGATGAAAATGGACTGACACCATTCATTGCAGTAGTGGTAAGGCCACATCCATGCCACTTGTCACACTCTCCAGCATTGCCATGAAAACACAAAGAGAGGCTAACTGCACATAGTAAGAGTTTTAATTGACAAGTACCTGACCATTACAGCAATTTCCACTTCCAGAAGCATCCTAGCTGGCATTGTTATAGAGTAGCATAACTGAAAAGAGTAAGACTAATTGGAGCAATTAATTAAAAACACACAATTAGCTTCCATGGTAGATTTTTTTTTTTTTTTACTTCTTTTCCTCATTGCTTGAGGCCTACGAGAGTTTTATTGAGTCTGACCACACTGGAGGTTGTCTGTGCTGATAATTAACAAAGAGGGACTGGAAAGAGAGGAATTGAGCTCACAGGCCAACCAGGTGATGGGGCTTGGCTGCCTTCCTCTGGTGCCAGCTAAGAACAGAGTAAAGAACCGGAGCCTGAATGGAAAACACAGGATGGGGCCTAAATAGCAGCTGCCAAAACTGAGAAATTTAATTCTATTATTAGTTCCTCTACCTGTAAAAAAGTAAGGTAACTAATATTTGTCTACTTTCCAAGAATACTGAGAGGATTTGTCAATGATTATGGTATTGGCAGAAGAAAAACACTGCCCCTTTGCAAATGAGCATTCTTGCTGACCGGCCTAAGGTTTGGGGATTTCAAGATTTGGCAGCTAGTCCCTAGAATGATGTCTGATTTGGGGAGTGTTTGGTTTTGTTTTTTTGCCACACCTCTGAGTGATAGGAAGAAGTCAAAACATTTATAAAAAAGATGTGAAGAGTCAAGAAAGTGACATTCTCTTTCACTCATATCCTGGTCTTACAGAGATCTGACCCAGTTCTCACCTGGAAACATGCCTGGGACATACCAATAAATCTAGGCTGTAGGGTAGACCACAGAAATGCCTGATAGATTTAAAATCAAGGTGTTAGGCTGAAGCTTTCATCTGGTTATCTGGTCACAAAGGAATGTGAAAGTGAATAAGTGAATTAAAGGTAAAGATCCTTATTAGAAAGGGCATTCTTTCAAAAAGGTTACTATTTGATACCAAGTGTCAGTCTGCAAAGAATCTAGCTGAGTTTTCCTGTGCAACTTTTTCCTGTGTACTCTGCTAGGAAATACCATTTTGTAAGACTCCCTTCTTTCCACAATCAAGCTCTTCCCGATCAGATGAGGTTAGAATCATGGTGACCTGACTATGCAAGAGTATGCTCTAGTGAGCAAGTAATATATGTTAGGCTCCTAAAAAGCTCTTTTTCAAAACTGCTTTCAGAGTCCAATACTTGTTACAACTGAAAAAGAAGATGAGCTTGGTGATTCTTGGTTATAAATAAACTAGGTCTTTATTTCAGCATTTTTGTTCAAGCACAAAATTGTAATTACAAATATTTTTCTTATACTTCCATATACTTAAGATGACAGAAGCAATATGTAGTAGCAAAATACTGACCGACTTCTATTAATTGCTACATAAAGAAATTAATAGTGAACAGGTAGAAAACAACATAAAACCCATCTAAAAATCTCTCAGCTAAACATTGGAAATAGATAAAGCTTGTGATGATTATACAGAGGCAAGATAGGGAGAGGGGAACGGAGCGGGGTGGATTCATAGAGAGAGAGAGTTAGTAGGGGGACCACAACTATGGAGCATATTGCAAGTACATGTTGGAACTATCAGGTGTAGAACACAAATGTCTTAATGATGTAATTGGGTAAAAGAAAGCTATGTTGATTAGTAGCATGCAAGCACTTCAATTTGTGTAAATAATCAACACAATGAATCTCATAATGGAGTAAATGTATGTATGATCTATGTACAAATGACTTAATAAAAAATAAATTACAATGAAAAAAAAGATTTAATTCACCTTTATTTTCCGATTTGATCCAAGACTTAGCTATGGTAGCAATGACTGAACATTTGATATATTTCCATTTAACCTCAAACATATTTGCATTTTCTTGGCCAACCCTCAGTTGAATGCACATAAATCTAACCACTTGTGTTCAGTAAATATGTACATCACATAGACTATCAAAAATTTATGATACCTCAGTGATTGATGCAAAGTGCCAAAAGATTTTAATTGTTTTATATACCTCAGTCTTCAAGCTCACTCTAACAAAACCTATTGAGGCACTAGCATAACAGTTGGCAGCACAGAATAAAATATATGTAACCTCAAATTACATTCATTACCAAAACTATTTTAATCATTAAGGGTGAGAGAAATTGTGTCAAAATCAGGCAAGAGGTACCAATATCCTGTCTTAGATACCAGCCTCCCTACTTTACAAGATATAAAGGAAAGATACTTAATGGGTACAACATAAGACTATATGGCATATCTCTTAGATGAGGGACACAATTATAATAGGGACTCTATCTAACAAATGCAAACATTATAACCTAATTTTCTATGCCCTCACATTAATGTGAAAGAAAAATAAATAAATAAATACCTAAGATTAAAGAAAAAGATTCAAAGGAAAGAAATTGCTAAGAAACAATGACAGTTCAGAAGAAAATAACCATGCTTAATGTGGGTTTGGGGGCCCCCAGTGCAAACTGAAAGCTTAGAGATGTTGTTATAGAACATTCACCCAACCCTCATTTGTTTCTATATATTTGAGTCAAGCCTAAATATCTTTAGGTTGAAGCAAGTTGATGTAATAGCAAAATAAGCCATAAACAGAATCAGAGACAGACAAGAAGCAATAACTGCCCCCAGTTCTTAACTCAGTTCTGGTCCAAGTCTGACCATAGCTATAGGGAAAAGACCATAATAGGAAGATAAAGTGGATGGACTGCGTCCCATTTAGAAACAGTCTTGACCTTAATCCTTCAGCCTTTGTATGGTACAAATAGGAAACAGCAAGCTATACTCAATGGCTAAATGTGATATTGACTAACTTTTGAGTGAAATGGGAATGCTTTTAGTGGAAGTAACAGAAAATCCATCTAACATGGACTTAACTAAGGGTGTGACCTCCTCATGTATCTCCACATGAGTAATGGTTAGTGTTGGTTCAGCAGCTTAAAGATGAGACAGCCTGTGTCTCTACCATTTTCTTGATATTTCTCTTGACTCTTACCTCACATTATAAGATGACCAGAAAGTTCAGGTATCACATATGAATTCAGGACTAGAATTCAGAGAAGGGAGTTCCAGAATAACTGTGCCTTAATTCAGAAAATGAACCTATTCCCCAAGGTCCCCCAACATAATTTAGTTTACATTTAATTGGACATAATTTCATCATTATCATGACTCTTTGCTGCAAGAAAATATGGAGAGTACTTAGAGAGATAAATAAGAAAGTTCTCTTTTTGTAGAAGAGTAAGGTACAGGCCTGGAGGCAAGATTGATATGAATAAATGAGGACTTTTAAGAGGATCTTGTAGCTCACACTCATTCTTTATAAAGATCAGTATGATGGTCCACCACAAAAGCAAACTCACCCAGAAATTAAAGAACAAAGCCTAGCTTCTACAATGGTGAAAGGGGTAAAAATAAGCTCTGGAGCTCTGAAAAACAAAATGACAAAAACTCCACAATACCTATCAATTCTCTCAATTAATGTGAATGGCTTGAATTCTCTTCTAAATAGGCACAGGCTGGCTGACAAGGTATAAAAGCTCAGGCCCGATAACTGTTGTTTCCAAGAAATACACCTAACCTCAAATAATAAAATAAGAAGGTGAAGGGATGGAAAACAATAATCCAGGCAAATAGGAAGGAGAAAAAAAATCAAGTGTTGCAATCTTATTTGCAGATACAATTGGATTTAAACAAAAAATTAAGGAAAGACAAGGATGGACACTATATACTTGTCAAGGGAAGCACAAAACATGAAGAGATTTCAATAACTAACATTCACATACCATACCTGAATATTCCTCATTAATAAAACAAACCCTAACTGTTCTGAACAATATTATTTCTTCCTGCACTATAACAGGTGGAGATTTTAATGCCCCTCTGGCAATACTGGACATATCATCCAAGCAGAAAATAAACAAAGAAATAATGAACTTTAATGATCCTAGAACAAATGGACAACAGACATATACACAACATGGCACATTCTAAATATACATTCTTTTCATCAGTCCATGGATGATCCTCCAAAATAGATCATACCTTAGGACACAAGTCTAAACTTAACAAATACAAAAGAACAGGAAATATTCCTTGTATCTTCTCAGACTATCACAGAATAAAGGTTGAATTCAATAGCAACAGACATCCTCATACTCAAATAAAGTCATGGAAACTAAACAACCTTATGCTGAATGATAGCTGGGTCACAATAAGATTAAGAAGGAAATCATAAGATTTCTGGAATAAATGATAATGAAGACACAAACTTTCAAAAGCTGTGGGATTGTGCAAAGACAGTCTTACGAGAGAAATTTATAGCATTAGATGCCTTCATCGTGAACATAGAAAGAGAGCAAGTTAACAACTAATGGGATATCTCAAGAAACTGGAAAAGGAAGAACAATCCAACCCCAAACTCAGCAAAAGAGAAAGAAATAACCAAAATTAGAGCAGAACTAAATGAAATGGAAAACAAAAGAATCATTCAGAAGATCAGAAAACAAAAGGCTGGTTCTTTAAAAAGATTAATAAAATTGATAAATACTTGGCCAGAATAACCAGAAACAGAAAAGTAAGATCTCTAATAACTTTAATCAGAAACAATAAAGGGAAAATACACAAGATACCATAGAAATACAAAAGATCCTCCACAATTACTACCAAAAACTCTATTCCCAGAAATATGAAAATGTAGAGAAAATGGACCAATGTCTCACCCTCCTAAACTCAAACATAAAGAATTAGAAATTTTAAATAAACCTGTATCAAGCACTGAAATAGCATGAACTATACAAAATCTCTCCCAAAAAGAAAACTCCTGGACCAGATGGTTTCACACCACAATTCTACCAAACTTTCAAAGAAGAATTAGTTCCTATATTGCATAATGTATTCCAAAACATAGAGAAGGAAGTAATCCTCCCCGACACATTTTATGAAGCAAGTATCACCCTGATCCCCAAACCAAGAAAAGACTTGGCAAATAAAGAAAACTATAGACTAACATCATTAATGAATATCGATGCAAAAATATTCAATAAGATATTACCAAGCAGAATACAGTGATTCATTAAAAGGTTCACACACCATGATCAAGTGGGTTTTATCCCAGGGATGCAAGGTTGGTTCAACATATGTAAATCCATAAATATTTTTCACCACATAAATAAAATCAAAAGCAAAGACCAAACGATTCTCTCCATTGCTTCAGAAAGGCTTTTGATAATATCCAGCATGCTTTTTTGATAACAAGAAAATAGGTGGGACATTTCTTAAATTAGTAGAGGCCACCTACAACAAACCCGCAGGCAATATCATATTGAATGGAATAAAATTGAAAGCATTTCAACTAAGATCTGAAACGAGACAAGGATGCCCACTGTGCCACTACTATTCAACATAGTGCTGGAAGTCCTGCCCATTGCAATAGGTAAGAGAAGGACATCAAAGGTAATCAAATGGGGACAGAGGATGTCAAACTCTTGCTCTTTGTGGATGAGAAGATATTATACCTGGAAGGCCCCAGGGACTCAAGTACAAAGCTCTTAGAAGTGATCATGAAATATAGCAGCATCTTGATATACAAAATCAATACCCACAAACCAGTAGCCTTTATATATGCCAACAATTGTTAAGCCAAGATTAAAATCAAAGACTCTATTCCTTTTACGGTAGTGCCAAAGAAGATGAAATACCTGGGAATTGATCTAAAAAAGGATATGAAAGCTCCCTATAAAAAGAACTATGAAACCCTGAGAAAAGTAGCAGAAGGTGTTAACAAATGGAAGAACATACCATGCTCATGGGTGGGAAGAATCAACATTGTTAAAATGTCCATCCCACCCACAGCAATCTCCAGATTTAATGTAATCCCCATCAAAGCACCAATGTCATACTTTGAAGAACTTGAAAAACTAATACTTGGTTGCATATGGAACCAGAAAAAAAAATCCCAAATAGTCAATGAAATTCCTAGAAATAAAAACAAATCTGGAGGTATCATGTTACCAGATGTCAGATTATACTACAAGTCCATACTGATCAAAACAGCATGGCACTGGCACAAAAATAGAGACATAGATTTATAGAATAGAATAGAGAAACTAGAGATGAACCCAGACATCAAAGATAAAATGATACTAATCAAAACAGCATGGCACTGGCACAAAAAAAGAAACATAGATTTATAGAATAGAATAGAGAAACTAGAGATGAACCCAGACACATATTATCATTTGTTCTTTGATAAACCCAACAAAAACATGCACTGGGGAAAACAATACCTATTTAATAAATGGTACTAGGAGAATTGATTAGTTACATGTAGAAGACTGCAACTGGACTCACATCTCTCACTACTGACAAAAGTTGATTCTCACTGGATAAAAGATTTAAATTTAAGATGTGAAACAATAAATATGCTATGAAAATTCTTGAAAACATTGGCCTGGGAAAAGATTTCATGAGGAATTCCCCCCTGGCAATTGCAGCAACACCAAAAATAAATAAGTGGGATTTGATCAAGCTAAAACTCTTCTTTCTGTACAGCTAAAGGTACAACAACCAAAGCAAACAGACAGCCTTCAGAATGGGAAAAAAGTTTTTGCATGTTATGAATCTGACAAAGACCTGATAACTAGAATCTACAGAATCTATCAAACTAATCAACAAGAAAAAAGCAAACAAGCCCCTTTAAGTCAAGTGGGCAAGAGACTTGACTAGAAACTTCTCTGAAGAGGCAGACTATGGGCAACAAACACATGAAAAAGTGCTCATCATCTTTAAACATCAGAGAAATGCAAATCAAAACCACTCTGACATATCACTTAACTCCAGTAAGATTAGCCCACATCATAAAGTACCAAATCTGCAGATGCTGGCTTGGATGTTCAGAGAAGGGAACATTTCTATACTGCTGATGGGATTGCAAATGAATATAATCTTTATGAAAAGAAGTATGGAGAATTCTCAAATAACTAAATGTTGACCTTCCACGTGATCTAGCAATCTCATTACTAGGTATCTACCCAAATACCAAATCATTTTACCACAAAGACATTTGCACCAGAATGTTTACTACAATTTAATTCATAATTGCCAAGTTGTGGAAATAATCCCAATGCCCATCGACCTACGAATGGATTAACAAACTATGGCATATGCATACCATGTAATATTTATCAGCCATAGATCAGATGGAGACTTTACATCTTTTATATTTATTTGGATAAAGTTGAAATACATTCTTCTTAGTTAAGTATCTCAAGAATAGGGGGGAAAATCTAATATATTCAATACTAATAGGAAACCAATATGTAAACAATTATACACTCATACAAATGATAAAACACAAATATAGTCTAGCAAGGGGGAGGGGTGAGGAGGCAGAGGAAAGAGGAGATGGGGAGAGCAGTTGGCGAGATCTCGCCTAATGTGCACAATGCAAGGACATTCAGCTTGCACTCTAGGTGAAGAGCTCTTCTACAACTTGAAGTTTACCTTGGAAGTGAGAACCATGTAGCCTAAAAATTTGTACCCTCATGTTAATTTGAAATTTAAAAAAATAAAAAAAGAAAAAGACAATCTCATAGTGATTATCTGCCATCACATTTTGAGGGTCAGATCACCAGAAAAGAGAAGGAAACATTGCCTTTCTTTATTTACACACAGGAAAATAAATCCAGAAAAAGTAGAACAATACTCCTCATCTTACACTAAAAGGTGAGCAAAAGCATCCAAGACCAAGAACAAGTCTGGAGCTTTAATGAACTTTCATCAAAACTGGCAAGCTAAATTTGTAAGCTATTATAGCCTCCTTTGGTATTTTAATCTACAACAAATAGATAAGGGGAAAATAATGCCACACTAAGACACAAAAAAACACCCTTGCATTTGACCATGCATGTTATGGGGTTGAAAATGGTTAAATAAATGAAATACTTGATGATCAATTGATTTATGATGAGAAAGGCAAGACAAATGAAATTCAATACTGCAAAACTTACATAAAATATAAAAACAGTAGACAAGACTCTGCACAGCTCTTCTAAAAAGTAATTGGTAAGATGGTAGAGTTGGTTGGTGGTGGGGGAAATCCTATTTTGTGTCAGGAATGGTCTTATTGTTCCTATATATATGAAAATCCAGTTGTCTCAATACCAAATGGGCATTAAAGTAGAATATTTTTCATTGATCCAATTAGCAAAGTGGCTCTGACACGTTTTTATCAACTAGACTTACTTGGGAGCTTTTAAGATTACAAATGCCTTGGCACCCCCAACTCCTTATAAATTCTGATTTAATGGATAGGGGGCAGAGCCCAGACACAGGGCTGCTTGTTTTTTACTCTTGTGTTGATTCCAAAGTGAAGCCAGAGTTGAGAACCACTGGGTGAAAGGAAATAATAGCCAATGGTATTGAAGATGCAGTGATGTTGGGGTACACATAAACACTAATGAGTGAAATGAGTATCAACTGTCCAAAATGCAATTTAGCACTATCTCATATACCTAAACAAATTGATTGCTTTTCTAAGAACACGTTCTAAAGAAATGGGCAGAGAATCAAAGGTGAAGATTCTGAAATGTTCACCGAAACATCGCTTATAAGTAAAAATACCCAATAACAGTACAATTAAATAGCCTGCCATATTTGTGTTAAATAGTTTCAAAAGTTTTTGGTAGTAATGGAGAAGCATGAATCCTATGTACTTTATTTTGATATAAGGACAATTAATGACAATTAATGACATGGGGTGGGGGGTGAGGGAAGGGGAGAGCAGAGAGAGAAAGAATGAGGGAGGGGTGAGGAAGAGCAGAGCAGAGAGAGGGAAGGAGCAAGGGGTGGGGTTTTGGTGTGTGCCACACCTTTTGGGGGCAAAACATGATTGTAAGAGGGACTTTATCCAACAAATGCAATCAGTGTAACATGGTTTCTTGTACCCAACAATTAAAAAAAAAAAAGTTTCGAAAGTGAGAAACCACTAATGAAGTTTATGCAAAAGTAAGATACATATACACATATTATGGTATGGTTCAAATTACATGAAAAATGTACACAAAAAAGAAAGCAAATACATTAAAATATTAACAGCGAAGTATTAATGGCAGTATCACAGTACGATTACATATTGGTAATGTCTATTTTTACACTTTGATATAATTTTCCAATAATCTATGTAGATGTGTTAATTTTACAATCAGAAAAAAAGAACATTTATTTTCAAAGCCTTTGGTTGTAACATTTGTGGGTCTCATTTATTTAGAAAACCTCAGTCTGATTGATGCCATATTAAGTGAGAATTAGAGACCTGCAGTTTGAAGGAAAATGTAGGTTTTTACCATTAAATGATCAGGTCAGTAAGTTGAGGAAGAAGTATTCAAAATACCTTTTTTAAATTTCTATAGCTCCTGTATGAAATTAGCTCTTTTATTTTATGTAAAATATAATTTAGTCTCCAAAAATATAACTTTTAAAGGAATATAACTGTATACAGTCCATATCTATCACAAGATTAGTCCAATTTTTTACCCCAAAGATGTTAATCTTCTGGGAGAAATTTAACGAGAAATGTTTCTTAATATAGTAAATATACTAAATAATCTATGATATAATGAACAATATTAGAAAGCTATATTCTTTTATAAAGATATTCCCCCAGACCTGGATATATTTTTCTTTGTCCCATTGATCTTCCTCCCCAAAAGAGAGCTAGTTTATTTCTCCTGTGAACGATAACATTTACAGTATTTGCACTTGTGATATTGAATTTTGCTTCATGCAACATGATGGCTGAACCAAGCCCACTGCACTGCAGCACTGGTTTTCAGTTTTACATTCCCTGGGGAAACAGCTGGCTTAATGTCATAGTTATTGAGTTAAATGCTGTTTTGATGACTTGAGGTAATGACTTATATAACCCTCTAATTTAGAGCATTTCATAAATATGTTCATAGGTTCTGTTGGGCATGGACAAGAGCCCAGTCTGAGTCATCATGTTATAGAAAAAGATGGAAGAGGAAAGCCTCCATGTCCAGGACACATTGGCTGAGCAGTTCAGAAAAGGACCTGACTATACTTGCTCTGTAGGGTGAAAGCTTCTTGCTATTTGCTTTTTAGCCTTGTATAAGGACTATTCAAGTAATGAAGCTTGAATGCGATAGACAGAAGGGGTGGGTTACCAAGGGACACATAGAGGAATATTACACCTTATAAGGATTAGGCTCAGCCTAATTAGTGCATGGAAGAAGCCAAACTAAGAGCCAGTATGATTAGAGAGCCTACAGACTTAGATTATATCCTAAAGAGGCCTAGTAAAGGAGCTAAATGTAAATGAGCTCTGTAAAACCCTTAAAATGGGCAGTTGGTCTCTGGGCACTTCTCACCTGCTCTACCATTCTCCAGCATGGCCCCCAGAGGCTGTTTTTGCTTTCAAACAATTGTCAGCTAATTCTCACTAAATTAGCAAAGGGGTTGGTTGGCAACACCCCAAGCTGGCCATTTTCCCCTCTGGTCTATTGATGTGAGTGGGGGAGAGGAGAGGGGGAAGTGGCCAGCGGCTGCCCTCCTCCCAGCCTGCTCAAGAGCAGCCTCTGTGAAGGGGCCTCCCATCCCACTGTCATCATCTAGTAGGGGGGAAATGGGGACTATGCTAGAATGAAAGTGACCTAGAGCGGAGCTGTGATTTCGCTTCAATTTAAATGCACAAATTAAGACAGCACTGTCTTCCTGGAAAAGCCACTAATTACTCATTTAAACTATAGGAAGCATACCCTGCCTCCATCTCAACTCTGCCAGCACCCCAGAAATTTAGCAGGGATCTAAGACTTTGACTCTTAAAAAATTAGTAATGCTTATGTTGTACATGCAATAAACAATTACTGAACATTGACTATGCTTCAGGCACCGTGTCACAACTGTAAATGAACTTCGGTACATTATTAGCATCATTAGCAACCAGATGCAGAAACAACCTTAGAAAGGTGAAAGGTTTTGCCCTAGGTAACACATAGAGAATGGGTGGAGCCAAAATCAACCCCAGGAAGCCCCAGTGCAAGGCAGTGCTGGGAACCACTGTAGGAGGAGGAAGAGAAGCGGGAGGAAAGGAGGCAACAGCACAACAGTAACTGAATCAGCCACACCCAAGTGACAGATCTCTGCCAACCTCTTTGCTAAGCACTTTCACACATAACCTCTATTTATCATAACAACCTAAAATGACTTTGTTTCATCAATCCCCATTTTACACACCAAAAAACCTGAGGCCCAAAGGAATTAAATGACTTGCCCAGAGGCAACATTAGAGTCCAGACAGATATTCCAATGACATCCATCCCAATATTCTTGCTGCTGCTAGGAAGATGTGCATACTGAGCCGTCTGGGTAGCAAACTGAAGTTGGAGCATCTTCTCATTTCTAGGAGGACGAGAAACATTTTCATTTTGTTCTTGCTTTGTTTAATGTTTTAAGTTTGTTTTCCTTAAAAATCATGAAAAAGGGATGGATAAGTGGGTCCTCCAACACTATCTTAACCTTGAACTAAGATAGCTTAACAGCATAGAGGAAACAGACCACACGTTTAGTCACTACAGGGGTTAGAAGACCAAGGACAGCTAAAAATGGGATATGTAAAAATTATAAAGAAAACATTGGTTTTTAGCCACATTATCTTTTTGTAGACCGAATCAAGTTTTTTCTCCTAGAGCAAATATCATCTTTTGTAACATGAGTCCTGAATTTCAGATGCCTGTTAAAGTCTATTACCCATCATATTATTTCCCTGATATTTGATGAAAGTGAGAGGGATAATGAAAATTTTGGCAGGCTTTAAACAAGGCAAATCAATATTTTCCATTTCCCCATTTATGTGTCACTACATTTCACTGGCTAAGATGACAAGTTAACTGGATTCAGCACAGGAAAGAAAGTCAAACTGATCTGTAAGTCAAGACAGAGAAGGAAAAATATTAAAGGAAAGAAGCTGAAGGAAGAAAGGCTATATTTAAAGAAGCATAACAAGAAGTTTTGCTCTTTATGAAGAGGCTTGCAAATTAACCACTGCACATATTTAAAAGGTGGTGGAGCCAATCTAGCCAGGACAGCAGGGGGTACCCCACATGCACCGGGCACTAGCCCAGCATCATCAGTCTCCTCCTCTATGTCTCTGTCAATGACTCCTGGAGACTTGGAAAGCTGGGGCTTCAGTTCCCTATTCAACAAAAAGAAAAGACCTAGAAGAGAATCTTGGATCTTTGGCCAAGTTCAATATCACTCCTGCTAAGATCTGTGTTGGGAGGCAATAAGGTCACCCATTGGAGTTGATGTCCACATCTCAGGTTTCAGACTCCCTGGCCCTGCTGAGTTTTGGTGTCTTGTTTCCTGAGTGCCCACTTATCCTCACAGACCTGAGAATTGTCAATAATGGAATAAAGCTGTGAAGATCTAGAGATAAAGTCAAATTTTAGGGACGTGGATAACTAGCCTTGAGAGGTTAGAATGAGGAGACTGTATAGAGACCATAAATTAGTTTAATTAAATTAAGCAGAGCCCCGAGATGGTGTGGATTGAAGAACACCAAAGTCACACCATCACATAGCCAGAGAATCAATAAACAGCCATGAGGGCAGGGCTTGAAATGTAGACATTAAAATCCATAAGAAAAAAAGAGAGAGAGAGAACTATAAAGAATAGGAACAGAAATGCTGAAGACTCCAGTTAGATTTCCTGGAAGGGAAAGGAGAATTAAGAGTGGTTGCTAATTCTGCTAATGTCTCCAATATTTGATTTTTCCTCACGAGTTTAGCCCTTGGCACAGTGAACTGCTTATTTTTCCATATAATTTTGGTGAGAGATCTTATTAAATTTGCTTCTGGACAATCCACAGCCCCCACTTAGGACACAATGAACTAATGCCCCAAGGAAGCCAGAGGACAGCCTTCTGTGAGGCACCTGGTGACCCGGCTGGGCAGACGAAGACAAGCCACCAGATGAATCTTTCAGCCTCATTAGCCACCTCACAGGGGTTCCCTCTAGGAAGACCAAGAGGAAGAGAATGAGGCTTGAGCATCAAAAAGGACTTTAATTGTATCTATAATGTTTTATTTAAAAAATTAAAGTAGACGGCCAGGCAGAGGCAGGTGGATTGCTTGAGCTCAAAAGTTCAAGACCAGCCTGAGCAAGTGTGAGACCCCCTTCTCTACTAAAAGTAGAGAAACTAGCCTGGCATTGTGTCAGGAGCTTGTAGTCTCAGCTACTCCGGAGGCTGAGGCAGGAGAATCACTTGAGCCCAGGAGTGTGAGGTTGCTGTGAGCTACAGCTGACAAGGGCACTCTAGTGTGGGGCAACAGAGTGAAACTCTGTCTCAAAAAAAAAAAAGCAAAACAAAACAACAATAACAACAACAAAAAAACAAAAATAAGAACAAAACAATTAAAAATTAAATTAGGGTTTAAAAATGTTAATGATAAAGTTTGCATAGGTTGGTTATATTATTTGAATATATCAAAATATAAAGAAAAATACCCCAAAATGATGAGACTGAGGGAGAAGGAGGGAGAATGGAAGAGAGAGGGTAAGACCAGAGGGGGAAATGAGAGGGAGGGAGGGGAGATGATGAAGAAGGAAGATGCAGAGGGAACTTCCACGATGAAAGGGTCTCTGAGGCTGTTAGTGAATCCCGCCGTAAAAGGACACAGAAACCCAGCTCTCGGAGGCAGTAAGTGCCCACCAAAAGGGATGAATGAAGATAAAGTTCTACAAGCTGTAAATACAGACACAGAAATTGTTAGGATCCAGGGAAAGGCCTAGAGAAGTCCTTTTAGAAATAGCACTAAAAGGACTATAGGGGTCTCCAAAGGAGAGATAAGAATTATAGTCCGCTGATAAACCCACTGATGGTTCACCCCCTCAACCCCCAGTCACCACCCAATCTCCCACAAGACACCATAAATCATTCATAGAGTCCAGCAGGGAAATCAGAAGCCCATGAACAGAAGAGAATTCAGAGTTTACAGTTTGGGCAGGAAATTGACCTTTTTATGATGGGATACATATATCACATTTACATTTCTGAAATCCAAGTATGGACAATAAACAAATATACCACCTGGTGGTAGCCTATTCATTATGCTAGAAACACAAAAGTCCATTCCCTGTTGACATAAAGAAAGGTTTTTTTTCCCCTCTCATAAGAATTTAATATCCAGTAGTAAAACCAGCAGCTTATAAAATCTTCAGTGTTGGAGAGAAGAAAAAATTCCAAATCTGTATTGTTTCCTTTCCTTAACTGAACTCTGGGTAATGATGGAGCCTTCAGAACTGCAGGCAGAAAACATCCTCTCTCATTAATCCCAGCTGTTTAATTAAATCAATTGGAAGTTGCTAATTTCATTGTGTCTTTTCAGATACTTACATTCATTTATCGGAAAAGATTTTAGATGGTTAAAGTTGCATTTGGTTAAATTTCTTCAAAAGAAATTTCTTACTATAGACAGGGATTGCCTGAGACAACCTACTGACAGGTTCCTCCCAATACTTTCTAAGGCTGTCAGAGAACAAAGCAATCATACGGACTGGGGCTGACTTCTATAAGCCACCTATGATAAAAAGAAAAAAAGATTAGCCTCCTCGCAAGACAGACACACTTCAGTCCCTGGAGAAGGTGGGATAATACCACAGCATCTGGCCAGCTGAAAACTACCACAATTTAAGGAAATGCATTTACCTCCCTCCCCCTTTCCAGAACAGAAGGTAATTCAAAGTAGCAAAGGAATATGTGACACATTTCAAAGCATTACAAGGAAGAGACAAACAAATTTGTATACAGTCAAAACCAGAATATCACAACCTACAGGTCATTCCAGACATGTCTTCAATGAATCTGTGATTGTATTTAAGCATCCGAAATTTTTTACTTCGGGGAGAGAGAAAGGCAAAATCTAACAAAGAGGGCAGTAGATTATTAATACATTTTTACATAGGGGGACTAGTTTGAACGTAAACAACATTGTCTCCCTCCACAAGTAATAGATACTTAATCTTGACCATGAAAAAGTGACTTCTGGAAAATTACTTTTATCAGAGAAAAAATTTGCCAAATACCACCATATTATCATTGACCCAACTAGTGTTCTGTTTTGACATCTTTCTGTGAAAGGGCCGATGTTAAACATACTTAAATTTTTTTAACAATTCCAGGAGGTACATTTGTACCATCTTGAGGAATACACAAAATTGAATCCTCAATCTCACATTCATGGGGGTGATTAAATTCCCATAGTTATTTCCCCTTTTCAAGTCTTTCCCACACTCAAGTCCCACCTCTCATCACTCCTCTGGTTCCTTTATAAATTCATGATCCATTTAAACAGCCTCTTTTGCTAATTTTCCTAAAACATCACTTCCTCATGGCATGAGGATATAAAAGGCACTTTATGAAAGGCCTGAAGCCAGGGTGGGAATTATACCACAGCACCTGCCACATCCCAATAATATATAATATAATAACCTATTTTATGCTTCTTGGTTGAGGGAGAAATGATGGAAAATGGCATGTATAGTCTGCTTCTATTAACATTATCTACAAGGAGAAAAAAAGGGAAACATACAAAACTGTGACTCTCAGTTATCGTGAGGTAATAAAATTATCATTCATTTTTTTCTTCCCCTTCCCCACCTACCCCCAATTTTCTGCCTTGTCTTTGAGGCACTTACCCCTCTATGTGTAGAGGTGGGTAGGCCTCTCCCCCACACCAGTGGCCCTTTTCACATTTATAATGGAATTCCATCTCCCCCCCCCCCCAGCTCAGTGAGTGTGTCAAGCCTGTGGCTCTACGCTCTCAGATCTGCTGAAAAGAGCTACCTTCCAGGTCCTCCTTGGAGATGACCTCAAACTCCACTCAGCTCAATAGTTTATGAATCGTGTAAATGGAAGATTGCCTGAAGGTTATTTCTTTTCCTTTGTAGAATTATAGTCTGGCCAAATGCCACCAACAAGAGCTTGCCATACAAAGCAGTCCTACACAATCCCGTCTTCGTCACTGAGGAGCCTTTGAGGAACTTGGTCATCAGAGCTCAAAGTATCCCTTTTATTAATAACTGTGAGAAAACCGATTTCTGTTCTCAGTGCCAGGGACAACTGAACTCCTTCTAAGAAACTTCATTTTTTTTAATCATGCAACCAAATGGGATTTTCCTCTTTGCCTGGTCACTTGGAAGCCCAGAGCCAAACTTTTATTCATAAGTATATGTTTTCTATACTTAACTCTGCCATATTTCTCTTTCCTTAATCCTCATTTATTAGGTAGTCTTGTTTTTTAAATTGTCTTTATGAAACAACACTGTCATAGAAAAGCATTTGCCTTATTGTTATACAGGAAAACAATTTTACTTATTTATTTTTTTTAAGACAGAGTCTCATTCAGTTGCCCTGGGATTGAGTGCTGTGGTGTCATAGATCACAGTAACCTCAAATTCTTGGGCACCAATAATCTTGCCTCAGCCTCTGAAATAGCTGGGACTATAGATGCCCACCATAACACTCAATTATTTTTTTCTTTCTTTTTTCTTTTTTTGGTAGAGACAGGGTCTTGCTTTGCTCAGGCTGGTCTCACACTCTTGAGCTCAAGCCTTCCACCCACCTTGGCCTCTCAGGATACATTTTTTTTTTAAAGCCCTTAGAATGATAGAAGTATATGATAGGAACTTCCTTTCAATCTTCAGGGAAAATGACATCCAGCATACTTCTTTGGCAAAACAACCCTGACAAAGGAAAGATAGTTTTCCTTCAATACTTTCTCTTAGGACTCCTGGGCTGTTTTCCAGAAGAAAGCTGGATCTTTTTAAGAAGTTCTAAGCTGACAAAATACACATTGTACGTTAAGCACCTTCAAACAGTTTTTCCCTATGGTTTGTCCTGGGGAAATGTGTGTTCATGAGAGTGCCTGATTGCTTGTTTTGCATCAGCATATGCACATATTAATATTCACCTTTTAGGAAATGAGACAAAAAGAATCACATCAATATTTGTTCAAGGGCCCTTCTACATAGAGTAGCAGTGGGTTCTAAGTCTGCATAGCTACGGGTAAGTCAACATGAGATGGTGAACCTGTAATTCCAGGGCAGAGCTTACATACACCTCATTTTGTGTAAAAATATTGTGTAACCATCATGGTGCCTAAGTTACTCAGAGATCCCTTGGAATGCAGCATTAAGTGTTAAGAGCAAATTACTCTTAAGTATTAAGAGTCAGAGAGAAGATATTTAAAACATTCATGCAACATGGTTTACAACAGGATTGTTTTCCTCCTAAATTACTTTCTAGAAAAACTCTCATTCTTTTTTTGCTGAAACAGAGCTGTAACTTGTCACAGGGTTATTCTATGTAGCCTCAAAAGACTGTATTACCATAAGCAACAACAGTTAAATGGAGTTGAGCTCTGTGCCTGAAACCATACAAAGCTCTTGAAGATCTTAAACTTCTCATTATCCTCCACCATCAGCCTTCAAGTTAGGTGCTGTGGTGTGAATGTCTGTATCCCCCCAAAACTCGTATGTTCAATCCTCATCCCTAAAGTCTGAATTAGAAGGTACAAGAGGACCGAGGGAGCTTATGTGCTCCTCCTGCCATGTGAGGACATACAAAGTACACTGTCTATGAGGAACAAGCCCTCACTGGACACTGAATCTTCTGGCAGCTTCATCTTTCTCTTCCCAACTTCAGAATGATAAGCAATACATTCTGTTTTGTTATAGCAGCAGGGACAGACTAAGTCATTGTAACATCCAGGCTCAGAACACTGAGTAACTTGTGCCAGGTCTCACAGCTAAAAGACAACAGAAAGAGGATTCAAACCCAGATCTGTCTGACTTCCAAAAATATACTCACACATGATATGATTGGAATTCTAGTTGTCCAAAAGAGTAAAAAGTTCAAATTCTTTTTCCATGGCTTACCCACTCCCCTAGATCTAAGAAGTCTCAGGTACTTCTTCATGAGCAAAGGGCCTGTTAATCCTGGGTTTTTCCAGTTTGACCCTGAAACCAGAACTCAGACATGCTCCTTTGAGACCAGAAGACCTTCATAGCTTCCAACGGAAGACAGTTGTTTTAGAAAACAAAATTAGGACAGAAATCAAGTGTCCTTTGACATTTAAAAAGATTTCCCATAGGCTAACCCTTCCTTCACTGGAGGTCACTTCCAGCTATGTCTGGAACGTTGGGTGAGGCTGACCTTCTTACTCCAGTATTTCTCAATGACAATTTTGTACCTCCAGAGGATGTCTTAGAAATAGGAAGACAGGGCGGCGCCTGTGGCTCAGCGAGTAGGGCGCCGACCCCATATACCGAGGGCTGCAGGTTCAAACCCGGCCCCGGCTGAACTGCATCAAAAATTAGCCGGGCGCTGTGGTGGGCACCTGTAGTCCCAGCTACTTGGGAGGCTGAGGCAAGAGAATCGCTTGAGCCCAAGAGCTGGAGGTTGCTGTGAGCTGTGACTCTACAGCACTCCACCGAGTGCGATAGAGTGAAACTCTGTCTCCACAAAAAAAAAAAAAAAAGAAAAAAAGAAATAGGAAGACACATTTTAGTTGTCATAATGACTAGAGGTTGCTGGCTTTCAGAGGGCAGGGTTAAGATTCTGGATGTCCTGCAAAGCCAGTGATACATCCCACACATCAAAAGAAAATGGTCAAAAAAAAAAAAAAAAAAAAGAAAATGGTCCACATACCTCATCTGCAAAGATGTTCCACTAGGCATTAAAGGTGTCCCCCCTATTTATAATTATCTGAGCAAAGGTCCTGATTTTGTTCCATATGTAAGCACAAATTATTTTTTACAGTTTTTAAAAAAATTTTTATTAAATCATAGCTGCGTACATTAGTACAATCAAGGGGTACAATGTGCTGGTTTCATATACAATCTGAAATGTTTTCATCAAACTGTTTAACATAGCCTTCATGGCATTTTCTTACTTATTGTATGAAGACATTTGTATTCTGCATTTAGTAAGTTTTGCCTGTATACAGCTTTAATATAACTGAATTTTCCAGGACTTTAGCTACCATGTCCACTACAGGGAAAATTATTATTTATTTTGCTTGGAACATCACTGATTATGGCCCAATATTTCAGGAAATCATATCATTAACATCTCCACTACTTGTGAATGACAGTCTCCAATCCACTATACCTATATCAGTTGGCCTACAGGGCTGCCACATTCACAGAGGCTCTATAATACACATGTAATGCCTGACCCCTGTATGTCATCTTCTGGTCTGTTTAAGTCATATTGCTTTATTACAAATTGTTTTCCATTTTTGTTTTCTTTATACTATACTCAGGACATTATTTTGATTTTTTGCAGATTATATACATATATATATAGCTTATGTATGATTTTCATTTCAGAACAGGGAAAAGGCATTTTGAGATATTTCTTACATGCGGAGCAACTGACAGTGTTGAGAACCATTTTACTTTCTTACCAAACAGAGTACAACCCCCTTGCTAGGCAACCTGGATCCTCAGGTAAAAGGAAGGAGGGTTCTCTACATAGTGTTATGTCAGCTGAGGGTGTCCCTTGCCAAGTGATTTGGGCTCCCACCTGGCATCTTCTTAGCTTCACATGCCCAAGCCATCTGCTCAAGGCAGAATCCTTTGCTTTTTGGAACAAGGCAAGATCCAGTGCCACTGATAACACCCCAATAAGTACTCTGATACAGAGACATTTTTATGTTCCTAAGGTATTGGATTGCCCACTCTACTCTGAAGGTTCCTATAGCCTGGAATGACAAAGAAAGGAGACACAGAAATTTTGGTTCTCTTCCTCCCCAGGAGGGCCATTACAGTACTTATGCAAATTTCCTGACCTCTATAACCCTCTGTTCCCTGCAATTTTAAATTCTGAGAATCAAAACAATATCACAAAAAAAAAAAAAAATTCACAGGACATTTCCCCTAAACAATTGATACCTACTTAAAAATTCATTATTTGTTTGTTTGTTTTGAGACAAAGGCTCACTCTGTTGTCCAGGCTAGAGTGAATGCAGTGGTGCCAGCAGAGCTCACAGAAACCTCAAACTCCTGGGCTCAAACAATCCTCCTGCTTTAGCCTCCTGAGTACTTGGGACTATAAGCACCCGCCACACATTCATCTAATTTTTCTATTTTTAGTAGAGATAGGGTCTTGCTTTTGCTTAGGCTGGTCTCAAACTCTGGCAATCAAGTGATCATCCCACCTCAGCCTCCAGAGCACTAGGATTACAGACCACCACGCCCAGGAGCCAGAAGAAATGCCATAAGAGACAAGAGGTGGGGCAATGATTATTGACCTTCCGCAGCTGAAAGTGAGGTGCAGAGGAGCTAAGGGACACTCACGAGGACACAGAGCTCATGAATGGCTGAGCCTGGAGGAAAACCTCAGCTTTTGAATCCAAATGCCAGCACAGTTCACACCAGATGAAAATGATGAAATGGAAAATTTTGTAAAGCTATCTCAGAGTCAAAACAAACCCCTTCTACCATACCACTGAGAAGATCTATTTTTTTTTGTTAAGCAAGGTAACTAAGTCACCCTCTAGACAGAAAGAATATTGCTTACAATTTAGGTACCATTTTATATCCAATATGGGCCCGAAATCCTTTTAACATACACATGCACATACACAACTCACACACACTTACAGACAAACCTCCCTTGTTAGCTTCTCAGTGGCTCATTAATGGAACATGCCTAGGCAATTTAAAATATGGTCTAGGGACTGCAAACTTCATATTGGAATTATCAACCATCATTAGCTTATTCGTCCCTTCAGTCCTGAACTCTAAGGTCCTATAGAGACTGGGGAAGAGTCAGAAATTTCAAGAACACCACTGTTGAGTCTGTTTTCCTTACTGGAATAGGAGAGCTAAGGCCTCCCTCGCCTCTGAAATCCCGTTTCACTTTGTCAAAGGCCATTCTTTCTTTCCCTTATCAAACACTGGGCCTCTTATCACTTTCCTCCAAAGATGCCTCTGAACTCCTCCGAGGACAGCTCTGGCAAAATGGCTCTCTTGAGCACCACCTCTCAGATCTAACCCCAATGCAGATCTGAGAGTTGCAATCAGCTGTGTAAGGGAGAGTGGCTATAGTCACCTGAGACCTTGCTACTGCCAAGTGGAGCATCTCCAGGTTACAGACATGGGACAGACATGGCCACCCCCATACCTGCCCGTTGGAGTCATATGGTAAGACTGGTGTGTGTTTCAGATTATCCATATCCCTGAACAAGTACCACAGAGTCACATTCAGTGATGAAAATTACACACAGTAGATAGAACCTTATTGTTAACATTATTCCATGAAAAGCTTTAGCACAAGATAGGTGCCTCCTGTACCTAGTCCAAGACTCTTCCTGCCTTGTTACATAAGGATTCTAGCATAAAGCATTACTTTTATGAGAGGTTCTTGCTATGAGAAGAGAAACTTTATCAAGGATTTAAGCATTTGGGGTCTGAGTTCTGATTCCAGTGGGAATTTCAGTGGGTTATAGAAAACACGGTTAAGTATAAATGGGGTACAGATTGCCCTCATTTAGCCATTTTAAAGACCCATTAGGTGTATGCATGCTGTGTGCGCCATGGCTGTAGTCCCATATATTATAGGAATGTCAATGCAGTTAAAGTTTATTTTTCTAATAAAAGAAAGGCAAAGTTGCATGGCAAATAAACAATAAAGTTTCTGTAATCCCCAACCTTATTATGATGACATTCATATAATAACAAAAATTTCACAGACCCATTTCCACCTGACACTAGAGCAGATCAAAGATAAGTTTAAGAAAACATATGACTGTAACAGGCATTTCTGGGCTGGAAAAGGGACAAAATCACACAGATAGTGAGGACAGGGGATTCAATTTAGGTTATAGAAGAAAAGGTACTGAAAATGTTTTAGTAAGAATATGGTTGTACAACAAGAAAAGCTGAGATGAATTTGGCAGGGAAATTTTAAATAGATATCACAAAACATTACAGTCTCTTATTTAATCCAAATAAATCAAAGACTTTCACTAACCCCTCCCCCCAAAGATGAGTTTTTTAATTAACCAGGGAGTACTTGGAGAGAAAAATGAAAAGAACCCTCCCCAAATACCCACATGAGAGGAACAGTCGACTGGCTACTTTGGTTGTAAACTCAAACATGCACACTGCCAAGTCTAGACACAGGACAAGTATTTATAGCTGAGCAAGATTTAAATGGCCAGTAACATTTCCTACCAGAGATACTTCGGTGATTAAGAAAATAAAGTTTCTAACGATAACCAGAGGCTGGGGGAGTTATTGATCGAAGGGAACAAAGTTTCAGACAGACAGGAGGAAAAGATTCTGCAATCTATTGCACAGAAGGGTGACCACAGTCCTTAATGACATACTATATGTATCAAAATAACTAACAGAATACATTTCAAATGTCTCATCAAAACATGCTGGGTAACAGAGGTGATGGATATATTAATTAGCCTTATTGAATCAGGCCACATTGTATTCACATATCAAAACATCAACTTGTACCCCATAAATGTATATAATCATGCTTTGTCAGTCAAAATAATGTGAACAATAAATCTTAAAAAAAAAAAAAAGGAAAAAAAAAGAAAAGTAAGATTTTAGTAGAAGAGCTACTCTACCTGGCAGCATATTAGACCTGTTAGAAATAAATAAACTGAACCTAGTTCATATCACAACCAAAGGAAATGAGAAGAGAGTTTGAGGTAATAAATAGTCCCCATTTTCACCTTCAATTTCCAAATAATCTTTGTTGCAATAGTTACGATAATTTCTCCAGTGAATCGTCTCCTGAAGTGAACTTGATTTGAGGAAATGATATAAAGTATACACAACATTACTCTACTTCTTTGTATCCTATAAATTTTCTTCCTTGGATTGGGCCTCCTGAGAGTTTTTAAGAAAACAAAAGAGAAGACAGGACAGGGGTTGAGAGAGGGAGTAAGAATTAAAACAAGAGGAAATTAACAACTTTAGTGGATGGAATCAAAATTTCTTTGCAAAGACTGATAAAGGAGTTATAACTATCGCAAATTTTAACTACTGCTTTATTTTTCCTTCAAGTTTCCATGAAGTTATTAAAATTTTTCTTATGTTATTAGAATTTATAACTACTGCATTTTGCTACAAGATCCTAATCCCAACAACAGAGAGAAAATGGCTGCTTTTATTTCCCCTTTCATGGAATATTCTAAGACTCCAGGTTCCGCCTGAGATGATCCAATTTGGTGTGACATCCGATAACACAAACACCACTTGGTATCTCTTGTCTTGTTCTCATTTTATTTTTGCCTTGCTCCACAAACAAATGTTTAAGGACAGCAAGTTCTAAAAGTGGCCATTTGGAGAAAAGAATAAGAAACTGTAAAAATGTACAGTTGAGCCTTTTCAAAGCATTAGATAGAGATTTCATCAAGAGATCTCACTTAGGCTTCATCTAGCTACATTAAGTATTAATGCCACTCTTCCATATTTGAGGCTTAGAACTCAATCATGGGACACTTCACATACGCTCACTGGGGACACTGATCTGTGCTTGAGTGACTGTAAACTGCTGAAAAGGGATCATTCTCCTCAGAGTCAGTCCCAAACCCGCTCCCAGGGAGTACTGATGTCATGTTTGCAGAGTTCTTTGAAGCTGCTCAGAAGAAAGGCATTCTCCTCATCCTATATAAGACATCGCACTCAATCTATTTTTTTCACATTTAGAAATCTGCTTCTCTAGCCAGGCAAGGTCTAAGAAGTCACTATGAAGGGAAGAAGAGACCTTCCATGACCTTCATAGAGTTTCTGTGGAGAATCTGAGCAGTCTTTCCACCAGCCAACTCTCTCTCCATCCCCTTTGTTGTTTCTTATAGTCTTTGACAAAGGGAGGAAGGAAGAAATGTAAAGAAGGAAAACTAAACAATGATCCACCCTGCTCTGCTTGGAATAAATACTCCCTCAAAGGTATTCTCTTGGAGTTTACCAAGGGAAGCTGATTAAAACATTTCTTCCCATATTCCAATTCAATTCCACAAACATGGTAGACCCTACAAATACATGGTACTTTTTAAACCCTAATTTTTGCTTCAAGGCACTTCTTTTAGCAGGGAAGAAGTTTTAATTGCAAAGGAGGATACTGGTGATATTGTGCTGTCATAGCTAAGAATCTAAAGGGCTAATATTAGAGTCAATAACAGTCTTGGGTATGTCTCATTTCTCAAGATCTCCCATCTTAATCCCCAAATTCCCTTCTCCATCTCTATGGACAGCAAGAACTCTGACCTATGCTTTCAAGTGGTCTCTCATCATCTTCTTTCAAAAGCAAGCCCAAGTCAATTTAAGAAGAAGGTCTGATTTGGGTCATTAACCATAAACCATCCTTCAATTCTACAAGGAAACCCCTTCCAAAGAGCGAAGCTTCTTATTTCCCTCACATGCAAGGTTTGTCCATTCAGAAAGATGATGACACCAGAAAATTGCTGTCATAAACATAACTTCTTTTTTTGTCTGAAAGGAAATTCGGCATTCAGAATATTTTGAGGGTACTAAGAATTAAGTTAAGTTTGTATTTGTTAGGTACGTTTCCTGTTATAATTACGCCCACCCCCAAGAGGTGTGCCAAACACCCTAATATTATGCCCATTAAGTGAACACATCTTAATCCATTAAGGGTGATATCTCACCCATCCCTCTCTCTCCTCCCCTCTCCTGCTCCCTCATTCACCCACCCCCCACCTTGAATTGATTTGAATTTTTTTTTATTTTTTTAAAAATAATTTTATTAAATCATAATTGTGTACATTGGTGCAATCATAGGGCACAATGTGCTTCATATACAATCAGAAATATTTTGATCGTACTGTTACAGATAGCCTTCATGGCATTTTCTTGATCACTACATATAGACATTGATACTCTACCTTTAATAAGTTTCACCAGTACCCTGCTAAGATGCACCATAGGTGTGATCTCACTAATTGCCCTCCCTCCACCCATCCTCCTCCCCTCCCCTCCCTTTCCCTTTTCCCTGTATTCTTGTGCTATAATTGGGTTTTAGCCTTCATATGAAAGCTATAAATTAGCTTTATATTAGGGCTGAGTACATTGGATACTTTTTCTTCCATTCTTGAGATACTTTGCTAAGAAGAATATGTTCCAGCTCTATCTATGAAAACACAAAAGAGGTAAAGTCTACATCTTTCTTTAAGGCTGCATAGTATTCCATGGTATACATGTACCACAATTTATTAATCCATTCGTGAGTCAATGGGCATTTGGGCTTCTTTTCACGAATTATGAATTGGGCTGCAATAAACATTCTGGTACAAATATCTTTATTATGATGTGATTTTTGGTTTTCAGGATATATACTCAATAAAGGAATTTTAGGATCGAATGGCAGATCTATTTTTAGATCTCTAAGTATTCTCCAAATATATTTCCAAAAGGAATGTACTTGTTTGCATTCCCACCAACAGTGTAGAAGTGTTCCCCTTTCTCATCCACGCCAACATCTCTGGTTTTGAGACTTTGTTATGTGGGCTAATCTTACTGGAGTTAGATGATATCTCAAAGTAGTTTTGATTTGCATTTCTCTGATCATTAAGGATGGTGAGCATTTTTTCATGTGTCTGTAGGCCATGCGCCTGTCTTCTCTAGAGAAGTTTCTCTTCAAGTCCTTTTCCGACACTGAGATGGGATCACTTGCCCTTTTGTTGCCAATACACTTGAGTTCTCTGTGTATTCTGGTTATTAAACCTTTGCACCCTTACTCAGGGTGCAAATATTTTCTCCCATTCTGAGGGCTGTCTGCCTGCTACACTTAACTGTGTTCTTAGCAGAGCAGAAGCTTTTTAGTTTGATCAAGTCCCAGTAGTGTATTTTTGATACTTCTTCAATTGCCTGGGGAGTCCTCCTCATAAAAAATTCACCCAGGCCAATTCCCTCGAGAGTTTTCCCTGCACTTTCTTCTAATAATTTTATAGTTTCATGTCTTAAGTTTAAATCTTTGATACAGTGAGAGTCTATCTTGGTTAAGGGTGAAAGGCATGGGTCCAGTTTCAGTCTTCTACAGGTCACCAGCCAGTTCACCCAGCACCATTTGTTAAATAGGGAATCTTTTTCCCACTGAATGTTTTTAATTGGCTTGTCAAAGATCAAATAGCAGTAAGTAGCTGGGTTTATCTCTTGGTTCTCTATTCTGTTCCATACGTCTATCTCTCTGTTTTTGTGCCAGTACCATGCTGTTTTGATCACTATCGATTTATAGTACAATCTCAGGTCTGGTAGCGTGATTCCTCCTGCTCTGTTTTTATTTCTAAGTAATGTCTTGGCTATTCGAGGTTTTT
>CAUYON010044636.1:0-57004 GCA_963573935.1 Arctocebus calabarensis
GTCTTTATATAGTGATCAAGGAAATGCCATGAAGGATATCTGTAACAGTACGATCAAAATATTTCTGAATGTATATGAATCGTGCCCTGTGATTGCACCAATGTACATAACTATGATTCAATAAAATTATTAAAAAAAAAAAAAGAACTCATTTTTGTAGCTGCAGATTTTGGCCAACACCTGAGAATACAGTTTTACTGCAAAAGGTGTGGAATCAAGAGGAGATTGAGTCCTGGGATCTAAAGGGATTTATGTCATGTGACTGATTAGTGGGACAGCTAAGAAACCCACGTTGTCTGATGTATTTTCCTTCCATACAATATCACTACAAGCAAGGTTTCAACCTTGTAAAGAGCCAATATACAGTGACTCTGTGCTGTACCTTTTCAAGTGAAGAGAGGCTAAAAGACTTGGGCAAGTAATTAGCCTGGATGAGTCCAGAAGGCAAGAGAGGTCTAGACTTCAGAGACACCGCTACTTTACACAGCTCATTGCAAAACTTCTTACTGGGATTATCAATGGAGGTTTGTAAAGTATGATGCTTACAGGGATTATCAGTCTTGTAAACTATAATGCTGACGTTGACATATTAAAAAATCAAGCCAAGTGAGACATAGTTCTATAAACTAGTTTTCCAAAAATGAGGTGAGGAATATGCCATGTATATAATAGATTATTCTTCATAAAATCCATTTCATGTTCTTGACATTTTGAAGTCATTTCCCACACCTCCTTAAATCCTGATTTAATTTTACTTTCTAATTGGGCTCAAGGAGCTATTATTCCAATGTCTATTCAGGTCACCATGTATTGTATCAACCCTTAAGCCTGACTTTGATCTCTCTGGCATTTGACACTGTGGCATTAGTAAGAAGTCAACTACACATAAAGAGTTGTCATTTAAAACTTGACCTCAGCTCTTCTTTATTTAAAAAAAAACTGTGATTTGGTTATCACAAGCCTTGTGATATTTAACATAAAAAAATAATTAAGCTTGAGTAAAAATACCCACATGCTCCAATATGTTCCAAATGCTGTTGGTCAATTTGCCAGTGTTCAGACATGGAAAAAGGGTCTGAGGGGATGCAGTGAAATATTGCTTGGCTGGGCTACATCACAGCAAGAGGACCTTGTTAAGTGTTATACTGAAAATTAGTCACTGATATTACCCATCTCGGGAACCATGTGATTATCCCTTTAATTGCCGAAAATAAATCCAGATGCAAATAAGAGAAAAACATATACTTATTTTTATTTTTCCTTTTCTGTACTAATAAATGTCACACCAATTTGTGCTATAAATAAAAATTTCCTTTCCAAAGCAGCATTCACTATAGACCAGGGCCTGATCTATTGGCAAAATGACAGGGACGAAAATTGAAATTATTCTCTGGACATGCTGGAATGACAGAATGCAATTTTGTCAATGAGGTGCTAAATTACATGGAAGAATGTTATCCTATGCAGGACTTTATTCTAGTTAGCACCTAGTCTATGAATTACTCTGTACCCCCATTATGCTGTAAAAGGTATGCTTTGAATGACATGCCCACCAAAGGAAATCCATTGGTTGTCATAGCCGGGCAGAGCTCAGATACGCAGATTCAACATGCCGTCCAGCTTCAAAACTGAGACTGCCAGAGAAGGGCGCTGGGATGGTGACTGTCTTGAAGCCTCTGGATTTGGAGCCACACTGAAGGATAATTATGGTTACTAAGATGTCCATGATGTTTAGAAGGGGCTGACACCTACTATGCACTCAACAGTGGCGCTGACTGTGCGTCTTGCTGCCAATCTCTCTGGAATGTCATACAATCTTCCCTTGAGTGTCAAGAAAGTTTGAATTCAACAGTAGGCTGTACGATGGTGGTTTAAAAACCTAACCAGTGTAGGGTAATAAATTTTCCATTTGTTGACTTAACAAAAATAATCTTCTTTTCACTTGTGTATCTTTTAAGGAGATAAACAGAAGTGAGATTTTAAACTTTTCACTTATTGCAATCAAAGAGACATGAGCCATCTCTCTCGGCCCTCCCCTAATTACTTGCTGAGAGCAATGCTCTTCTCTGCGGTCTTGACACTTCTCCCTTTCTTCTGACTGAGCACTATTGATGCCCTTGTCATGTTCCAGCAGGGTGCGTCATTCACACGGCAGATTTACAATGCTCGAACTTTTTAAAAGTTCTTAAACTTATAATTAGACTATGTGCTCAATTCTTACACAAACGGTTCAGTATCTAAGTTTCTGCTTAAATACACCTTTGACACACGACCTTCTTGGCAGGTTCCAATTATACTTTATTGACTGCAGTTACCAACATTGGAGAAAGCGCACGCCGCCTTCCTACCTATGACTTGTTATTGACCATGACTGCTAATGCTGGAAACAGAGCATGTGGGTTAGTGAGCGGTTGTTTCAGACTATTTATTTTCATGCACAGCTAGATGTGAATTATTCACTTCTCTTGGGTCAATTTTTGTCTCTTTCAAGATGCCTGTGTCACCGATGATTTCTTTTAACTGTCTGGATCTGCAACAATAGCAGATCTCTCAAAATGTCCATTGAAATGATTGTTCATAAGGGATTTGCAAAGCTATTTAGGATAAATTAAAGCTCTTTATAATTGGCCTTTTCCCCTTTTCAGGCTTCAGTAATAATTTCAGCCACAATTGAGAAAACTTAGGGAAAAAGTCTACAAAATGTCTTTGAGAGATCTGTGTGCCCCATTGAAGGTTGCCATTAAGTATAGTCAAAGCTATAATATTTTGCTAAAATTGTCACATTTGCTATGGCTTTACATATTTAAAGAGAGTGAGTTTTTTTTCACTTTCTGAATATACATGGAAACATGAAACCATCAACAGAATTCAGGGTTCTTGAAATTTAATTTTAATTAAACATTTAACGTTATAATTCTCCTTGCTTTATTATGTACACTACAACTAAATGTGTCTCTTTAATATGTCAATAATTCATTTGTAACAGGAAAATTCTCTGGCAAAGAAAAAGTACACTAACTTCCAGAATAAATTAAGATAAATCTAGGTCAATACTGAGATAATCTAACAAACAATTTGTGCCAATACATTTATCTGCTATGTTCTTTTTTTCCCCAGCTGATCAGTAGGCATAGAAAAATGACATGCTTTTGCTGGCATGTTTTCACCCCCTTCACTGTGTTAACACAATTCTGGAAAATGGAGCTGACCAAAGTTCATGGGAAGCATTGACAAAATCTTAGGTTTTTTTGTCTGACTATATGCTCTGACCTCTCATTTCTTAGAGCATTTGCTTCAGGAAAGTTGTCAATTCTTTCTTTGCCTCTTTGAGATGAAAATCTTTTCCCAGCCTCTGGCCGGGGCTAACAATCCTGAGGATCTTTCTGTCTATAATTAGTGGCAACCTTCAATGGAGCACACAGATCTCTCAAAGAGAGTCTACTTTGTAGACTTTTTCCCTAAGCCACTCTGTGGAAAACAATCATCAAGACAGATAGCACCCCTATCTCCCAGTCCCTATGAGAGGGTGGAACCTGATTGGTAAGTACCAATCAGCAAATAAGGACATTGACTAACTTCCCTCAAATCGCCTCCGGCACTCTTCCGGTAGCTCTTTACAGCCTTCTGTTCACTGGAGTTGAGTTGAGCTTCTCTTCCCTACTCCCATGGCGTGTGTCTCTCCTACCAACAGTCTTGAATAAAATGTTCCGTGCCTGTTTAACTCCATTTGGTGCAAGTTATCATCAACAGTTCACTTACTTTGACTCCCTACAATACAGATTTTAATAAAATCATCTGTTTTCTCAATCATGTATGTAATTTATTACTTTTGAATCCACCAACCTATTTTGCTCCTGTTTTGATTTTCTTGGGGTTCTTTTCATTGTTCATGAAACGTACAACTTAGTAGCAAGTGTGTTATTTATCTCAAACTGTCATACTCATTAGATTTTAACAATAATCCTAGGTACCATATTAATAAGCTTATGTTCTTATATGAATTTAGAGTATGCATGATTTGATGAGACTGATTTTGAATGTATTACCTATAGTTTATACAATCTGAAGGTATTATTGAAGATATTTACAATAAAAATAAGTAATCAAGATAATTTTGAGAAAAAGTATTGAACATACAATTATCTTTTTTTTTCATTTATAGAACTGAAAAGAAGAAATTATATATGACGATAATTAAAATAATATTAGGTATATGTAATGTGTGGTTTATCATAGGCTAAATACATTACACTCATTCCATATTTAATCCTTGTAATAACTTTTGAGGAAAGAACTTTTCAGGTAAGGAATATGAGGCCTAGGGAGTTTAAATAACTTGCCCTATGTATTCAATAAATGTCTGGTGGACTGAATTGTTAAGACTTACATTGTCCTCTGGGTGCCAAATCAAGTGCTCCATTTCTTCCTTTTAAGCTGGGTAATATGCCTGTTTTGAGCAGTCAGAAACCTGGTCCCATCATGTTCTATCTCAGAACTGGCAGCACATTCCTGTGGGAATAGAGCTCCCAGAAGACACCCTACGAGAAGAACCAGCACCGTTCTGCTCAGCACATTCCTGCTCAGATCAGGGAGCCAGCTCTGTGACACTTTGCCAACCATTGTGAGTAGACTGTTAGAAGACAGTCTTTGTGACTCAGCCAAGAGATCTTTTGTGAAAACGTTGGGCAAATTGCCTTGAAATTCATTTTACTGCAAAGTGCCATATAAATGCCGAATGATTATCTTTATCATAATAACTGAATTCACGTGCCTTTTAAAGTTTCTACCAGGCCTGTCCTGCAGACATTTCATGGCAATACTCCATTATCAGCAAATCTTCTTAGTCTTGCTGTCATTTCTAAGTCCCCAGTTCCAACTCAGAATAAAATTTGTATTTGTGGAGAGACAATTGCAACACGTACATAGAGAAGCTATAGAAGATGTAAAAGTAAGTATTCCCTAAATCCCTTTGATGAGGGCTAAGCACTGCCATGGTTATGTACAGAAAGATGGCAGTGATGCTGGCCTCAAGAGGCTTTGGTTTACACTAATACACACACCCAGATCCTTTCACAGAACTACAGAGGAATAAATGTCACAACACATACATCAGAGTGTAAGGAGATTTCAAAAGGGGCACGTGTTTAGTAATTCATTGAGCAAGCATAACTGAACACAAAGCATTTGCCAAGCAGTGGAAATACAGCAGTGAGTAAAATGAATAGGATCCCTCACTTCATGGAACTTACTGTCTATACATCTAGATGGGGGCTTCAGGAGAGAATTAGAGAAGCCACATCCCTATTTTGGAGATGTACTCCCAAAGGGAGGAAGGCACAGCTACAGGAAAATATAAAATATCTGTACACATATGATCATTGTAGATAACTTCTCTAATTACCACAAGTATTAGTTGACTCCCCAATTTTTGTGAACCAAGTATAAAATACAATTTTGGAAAAACTTCGAAATGAAGAAAAATCAAGTTGATGTGTATTTTGGGATAAAACTGAGCTTTATTGCCTTGTCATTTACTATGTATCAATAGTCTATAAATGTTTGGGTTTTGCTATTTATTTTTCCAGACTTCAGGATACCTGATCTACTCAGCAATGTAGGGATGTCTCTGATATAATCCATCTTTTCAGGGGAATTAGAGTGGTTCAAAACATTTTATAAGAGGCATTTGCACACCTATGGAATCCACAATAGCCGAGAGATGAAATAAATCTCCGTGTCCATCACAGATGAATATAGAAAGAAAATGTGGTATATGTACATGATGGAATATTATTCAGCCTTAAAGAAGGAGAAAATTTTGTCATTTGCAACAACATGGATGAAACTGGGGGACGTTATGTTGACAGAAATACACAAGCATATGAGGATAAACAATGCACTTGTATGGAATCTGAAATGTTTGAAACAAAAAAGGGTAGAATGGTAGTTATCAGAGGGGTAGGCGACTGAGAAGATGTTGGTTGAAGGAAACAAAATTTCAGTGAAATGGCTCGGTGCCTGTGGCTCAATGGGCTAAGGCACCAGCCACGTACACCTGAGCTGGCAGGTTCGAATCCAGCCCAGGCCCACCAAACAACAATGATGGCTGCAACCAAAAAAAAATGTCCAGGTGTTGTGGCGGATGCCTGTAATCCCAGCTACTTGGGAGGCAGAGGCAGGAGACTCACTTGAGCCCAAGAATTGGAGATTGCTGTGAGCTGTGATGTCATTGCACTCTATCCAGGGTGACAGCTTGAGGCTCTGTCTCAAAAAAAATATATTGCAAAATTTCAGTGAAATAGGAGAAATAAGTTCAAGAGATCTATCATAGAAAATGGCAAATATAGTTAATAGCAATATATTGTACTTTTGCAAACCACTAAGAGATTTTTAAGTGCTCTCACCACAAAAACTGATTAACATATGAGGGAATGCACATATTAATTTGCGTGATGTAGCCAGTTCACTGTGTCTTTATGTTTCCAAACATCATGTTATACATAGTAAATATATACAAATTTTGTCAATTAAAAATTGATTCTTTAAAAAATTAAAAATCATGGAAGTTAGTTTGAATTTGTATTTTCTGATAGCTAAAATTATACTGTGGTAAAAACTGATTTTGATGTTTCATTGGCTTACAACAAAAAGGTTTATTTCTTGTTTTCCACCTGCTCCATGCTATCCTCATTTGGGGACCACAGCAGATGTAGCAGCTTCTTGAAACTACTGAGCTATCGAGGCAAAGGAAGCAGAGAGGGCATGGTGAGCCCATCAGCTTTGCCGAAATGCTTTTGCTAGGAGGACCTGCCTTCACTTCAGTTTAATGAGTAGTGTCCTGGTTTTCCCTGTATTAGTTTGTAAAAGCCAACGTTAAGCTTTTGGGAAGTTGGTGAATGAGTGGTAAAAGATGGCCATTAATAAAAATTAAATTGTATACAAGTAGAATCAAGTAAATTATATTAAAAATGAATACTCAAACGATCGCTTCTTAATTGGACGACTATATTTTATAATCACCTCTGATGCTGTGGTTATTTACATCTCTTCCACCTGTCTGATGGAAATAATATCCAGTTGCATGCTGCTTCTTAATTCCACGTGAACCAAGATCAGGAACCAGGTTCTTTCTTCTCAATTACAGTTCCTACAACCCTAATGCTATACAGATGACTATTTTTGTGAAAAATGACAAGTTTGCAAAATCCCACCTCAGTGACATCACAGCACTTCAAGATGAATCAGACCAGAGAAATCAGAAAACTCTATGAATGGGGGATTGTGGTTGTTGTTCAACATGTCTGATCACAACATTCACGTACAGCATTGACGAGGAATGGTTGTACGGTCACACCTGAAATCGCTGTGGCCAGACAGTATATTCAACTCTAACCTAGAGCTTGAGATGGAAAAGGGGACAGGAGCAGGGGGTGACGTGTCACGTTGGCGCTCTCAAGTCCGCTTCTCTGGATTCCCCGTTTCACTGCACGCGTAGATAAAGCAGCAAGATCCCTGCTGTCCCCTTTCAGAATCTCTTATTTATCAGAAATGTTTACTAAAAACGTACTTTATAGAAAGCAAACATTGAAATATTTATAGCAATTGGAATCACTATTCTATCTGCTAATCATTCCCTTTCTGAATAAATAAAGCAAAGATATCGCTTCTATCTCTCTTTCCCCAAATACTTTAATCTTAGTAGATTCTTAGGTTTTACACACACACACACACACACACACACACACACACACTCATTATCAAATGTCTTCTTAGGTTACTGTGATAATAACTAAGAAAAGAAATAAAGACACCCCTTCTTTTGGTTTGAAGGGAAAGTCTCCTGCCAGAGTCCCAGGTCTGGACACCAGTATAGAGCAGCCCCAATTTTCCTCAGCAAGTCACTACTTTATGTTGGGATTCATTGCACTGCCTATGGAGTAAGATGCTTGAGGAGAAGCCCATTTTATTCTCATAATCTATCCAAAGAAATAACTCAATTGCTTTTAACAAACCCAGTAGAGGACTGGCAAGTGGACTCTTGTCTTTTCTTGGGCATAAATGGAATGAAGGAGTGGGTCTAGCTCACATCAATTGGCATTTTAGACCCAAACAATAAACATTCATTCAACCCCTTACTATTCATTCATTCATCCGTTAAAATATTGCGGGTAAAAGATGTTACTTAAAAACAACATTATTAAATTAGAGGGGAAAGAAGTGCAGTGGGTACGTGTCTGAGATGTCCTTTACCAGGCTATTTGATCTTGATCCCCAAGTAGTAGGTGTTTACTGATGACAGTTTGAACATCACACCTCCAGGACAAATGCTGGATCTCATGGAGGAAGGAACTGTAGGTCACCCACAGAGAGGTGATTTCATCTGAAAGTTAGTGGCCAAGCTCCAGATCAGGAATCAGGTTCTTCTCAGAATTCCTACAACCTTAATTCTGTACAGATGGTTATTTTTTTGTGAAAAATGACCAGCTTGCAAAATCCCACCTGAATAAATATCATAAAAAGACAAATGAAATCCCAAGAGTGAAGGCACTCTTAAACCCACTCCTGGTCTGTGAATGCTCTTTTATTATTTTAAATTGTTTCCTTAGACTAGTTGTCATGAACTCCACAGAATTCTGCAACATTGTTTTGTTTGTAACATTGGTTTCCTACTGTGAGCTGGAGTGTTCGTAGCTAATAAGGAGAGCAGTTTGCTTTCTTCAACTATTAAATGTTTTGAAAAAAATAAAGGTGAGTGGAGACAAGAAAGCACGAACTGCTGAGAAAAATATTCTCATGGGTCCGTGCACCTAAGGATTCCAAACCTTAATGTTGAAATGTCACTGTGCTTGCTTGCAAAGGAAGGTCACTACATTATTTGAAAAGTGTTACTGAACCCAAGTCTGATACATCAAGAACAGTGTGGCAAAAGAAACTATCTTTTCTGTAGAATAAATACTCAAAATGCACAATGAAGTAGCTGAAATGATCAGAAGCTTTTCCCCCTTGGGAAAAAGCTGAGTTTTTTTAACTCAAACTTAGTCTGTTTTCTGGGGTATGCATTTTGTATACCTTGAGATTTTACTTATATAATCACCATTTTCCTATTCCAAGAACTTTAAAGAGATATCATAGATTTAATAGTAAATTCATTCAGCTATGTGCTATATCTTCAGAGAGATTGATGGAGGGAAAGATGTCAGATTTCAAATAAGGATAATTCTAGAAAATAGCTGCAGAGAAATAATTCCAATGTATTGATTAAAATTACTATCTTAGAACTTATAAAAGTAAAATTATTCCTTAAATAGCTTCTGAAAAAAACCTAAGTTTTCTTAGAATATCTCAATGGGATGAACACATACACAACTATTTGTTTTTTCACCCATCATTTTTGGGAATGATTACAATCTAGACATACGCTAGTTTTTGAAAGGGGCAGTTTTCACCTGAGGGGGTAAGATTATGAATACCAAGGAAACCACTCACCTCCAATCCCCAGTAACTACTGTTAATTAATTTTTATGAGGTTCATGGACCATATCAAATATCTACCATATTCAGTAGATATTTCCACAAAATATTTTTCATGAAGATGGAGAAGAAATTTTTTTAACAAACCTTTTAATTATTCTTATACCGTCACTATGTAATTATAACTGAAGACATATACATATGTATACATCTTATTGCACAACTGAATCATATAATCAATTATAATTGAAGATCTATGATTGATTTAATTAGATAAATTTTGGATGCCATTACTGAACTTTACATTCCAGGATGATGCTTTTCTTGCTTCCTGGTGCCCACAACAATTTAACAAATGGGTATTAACAGTGCCGGGATGATCATATGTGGTGTATGAAAAGGATGAGATTCTCTGAGGCCACAGAACTTGATGGAAGATGCAAGAGGTCAGATGAGCTGGGTGCAGGGTGCTGTGTGAAAGGGGCAAAGTAGGAAAGGACTGTATGGCTGTGGGAAGAGCGGCTTTGTATACCATGGCAATACTTTCACCATGAAAAGTAAAAATTATACCAACCTAAATTTCCAACAAACTGGAATGAAGCCCAAACAGGTATATAGTCGATGTTTCTACCATAAGTTCCGTAGCTTACTTACCCTTTGCAAAATGAGATCTACACAGAATTACTAAAATCTAAGGTTTGCCTGGGCACAGACCATGTCTGTCTCAGGCTTCTTGAATTCTTAGCATATGGTGTAGAAATTGACCCACAGTATGTTTGATAACAATTTGTTAAATGAATGAATACCTCATATAAGTGCCCATCTAAAAATGGTACCAGGAGTCAGGGTGCAGTGGCTCATGCCTGTAATCCTACCACTCTGGGAGGTCAAGTGGATAGATTGCTTGAGCTTAGGAGTTTGAGACCAGTGTGAGCAAGAATGAGACTCTGTCTCTAAAAGTAGCCAGGTGTTTTGGCGGCACCTGTAGTCCAAGCTACTTATGAGGCTGAGGCAAGAGAATCACTTGAGCCCAAGCATTTGAGGTTCCTGTGAGCTATGATGCCACAGCACTCTACCCAGGGCAAAATTGAGACTCTGCCCCCCAAAATAAAAGGAAATAAAATAAATAAAGTATATACAGAATTGTACCAAAATTATAAACCTGAAGTACAGATTAGGAAAACAAATACAACTATACAAATGAGGATAACTCTCTTCTTTGAACTTGAAGGCCAGCAGTAGACACCCTCAGGGTTAGCCTTCCAGATTTCACATCTTCAGTGTTGGCTACATGGCCTTCCCCTGTGATTCTCTGACTTAGCCAGCTACTAATGAGAGACACATACCAATTTCTGCCACTCTAACTTTAAAGAATGAAGTGAAAGTGGATTTAAGCCTCTCCTTAGAATTAGCAGTGATTCTTAATCTTGTTTTGGGACAAAGAATGGAAACTGAATTATCAGAGCTTAAACAAAAATATGTGCTGTGAGAACAAATAATCAATCCACAAGGCCACGGTTTCTGGAGGAATATTAAAAAGACTAGTTGCGATTAAGACTACGAGGCGATGTTATAGTTTTTTTTTTTTTTTTTGAGGTCAAATATTCCTATACATGCAATTCTATTTTCAGAATAATAGGTTATCATAGAGGAATAAATCTTCCCAAGAATAAAAAGTTATCTGGAGGATAGTTAAGTTCATGCCCTTACTTAAATGAAAAAGTTTAATTCTTAAACAGGAAAACAAAAGTGTAATGTGGAATTATTCTGTCAAAATATAGAATTCATTTATGCTAACTTAAAATCAACTCCTGTAAATATTCTCAAAATAAGAGCCTTCTTTACATTTTCAATACCTTCTACATGTACTTTTTTTACTATATTATGTTGCTGTGGCCTTTTAATTAAAATAAATAAACAACATATTTTATATCTGGGAAACAACAGACAGTGGCTTATCTACTTTGGATTTAGTCAATATTTAGAATAAAATAAATATTCTCATGCATGCTCTTTTGGCACTGTTTTTGGTACCGTGTGTTCTTTAAAAATGTCAGCAATTTAGCCAAAAAAAAAATTCCTCATAAAACTATACCGCTATAAAAAAATACCTCATAAATTGGACTAAAAATAGGAATTATTTTAGAAATATGTGTCCTAATGCATTTTCATAGCACCACTTCACAGAATGCACAGGGATAGTGATTCAGAAGGACATTAAAGTTGAAATATCAGTAAATGAGACATATTTATATTGAGCAAAGAAGAAAATAAATTATTTTGAAAAATGTAAGAACTTCCATGAATTGGAGTTCCTTATAACTTTAAAAAATGGATATGCAAGGAAGAATCAGATCAAAATACATTCATTCACTTTAGCAAAAGTAGCTTATACGCTTATACGCTGTCTTCTATGCCACAGTACAGACACAAAGTTTCCTTTTTAGCTTTTGGACTCAACATTTGAAAGTGATGGGTAAAGATGGAATCTAATCCAACATCGTTTCCGAGCTCCAAGGTCTTACTGAAATTGCTCCCAAAGCAGGGTTAACTTTACTAAAAAGTTTCCATAAAAAAAAAAAATCAGATGTGTTTAACTTCATGAGAATTTTGTCGAATTCTCCATTAAGTCTGTTTATCATAACCAAGGGGATCCGAGAACTGATGGATTTAGAGACAAACTATTTGGATTCATTGTCCAGGAAAAGAAGTTTAGCAGTATATGATATCCTTATGCGTCTATTATGATTCTGCCATTTCTCTACATTTTCTATACACTGTTCATTTAAATTTCCAAGTGGTGATAGAGCTGCCAACATCAGAACTAAGGAATCATTTATTAGTATAACTAAAAGTCTAATTAAATAATGACTTAATTTCACCAAGATACCATGATGAGAGTCAATATCCCGGCCACTCATCTTGTATTAATTTGCCCCTGTCATCACTAAATCTTTGTCTCAGTTGAACCTTCCTGACACCTTGAATTGACCTTGAGCACAACCATAGGCCTAAAATAAAAGCGAGGAAAATACTGTCAGGACATGAAATAAACCAAAATCCTGTCTCTAATTGCTTTAATGGGTATAGCACCAAAGGTGGCATATTATGTACAATTCTATAAAAAAGCACTGCCCCTGCACAAAACCGCATCATTAAACTGATTAAATCAAAAAAGCTATATTGTCATATGAGGGAACCAGTTGTACCCTTCTATTTCATTGAAAAGGCACTTTCTTTTACATCCTATTTGTATACATAGATTTTAGTTTTAACAAATACACACTACACCGAAACAAAGTTTATATGATAGAGGGAGGGTTAGTAGGGGGATCACACGTATGGAGCATATTGCAAGTACAAGTTGGATCTATTAGGTGTAGAACAAAAATGTCCTAATGCTGTAATTGGGTAAATGAGGTGAAAGCTATGTTGATTAGTAGCATGTAAGCATTCCAATTTGTACAAATAATCAACACATCGAATCCCATAATGGCATAAGTGTATGTATGATGTATGTACAAATGACTTAATAAAAAAAAAGAAAGAATAATAAAAAACAAGAAAGATAAAAACAAAAGTCTATAAAATAAAGTGTGTTGATGTAATACAGGACTTCTAAAAAATAAAAATTTAGAATATATGAATACACATATATCTATAAACTATACATGCATAGTATGTATGTGTAAATCTATGTATTTCATCATATGTAGATTTACACATAAATGAATATTAATGATAATGTAGCTTCACATATAAATGAATATTAATGATAATGTAGATTTACACATATATGAATATTAATGATATATAAAAATTACAGAAACCAAGTATGTATAGGTAAGCGGCATATGTGTGCAAATATACTATAAAGATACGTCCATATAAACCATATAAACACAATTGTGTATCTGTATGTTTGTATGTAGACTATATGTATGTACATATAGTTTTATGGACTAGCTCCAGGATACCCGTACAAAGAGAATATCTTTCCAATCTTTAGACAAATGAAAATTAAAAAAAAATGTTAATTGTAAACTTTGATACTGATCAAATGATGTTATATCATTATACACACTGAGGCATCCATTATCCCATAAATCATGTGCAGTGGTGATTTATCCAAGCAATTTTACTGATGGAACTTGAGAACACATCTCAGCAATCACCCTTCCCTTCATTTCCTACCACTTCCTGTGCGTTGAAAAGTGCTCTGATAGCTACAGTTGTGTACCCTGACAATTACCTCATTTCCTTGGAAGCATTCCCTAAAACATGACAACCACTACAGAATTACATAAAATATTTCATGGGTCTTCCTATAAATCAAGTGTGAGTAGAAATTAAGAAGACATGCTTGGAATTCAAAAGGAAGGCAAGGTTGTTGATACACATTGGAAGAAGCTTTAAAAGTTATGGTATAATTTATCTGTTGAATAGCTCTTCCTAAAGGGAGGATGCGATACTGTGGTGGAGAAAAAATGATTATGGTGTTTTATTAATAATTAAGGACACAGAGATAAAGTACACAGATCTGATGTGCAATAACATTTGTATTGCCAGAGTTATTTTTTCTAGAAGAGAGCAGAACATGTGTATTCAGACACACCCAAACATAGAGTGGACAGGAAGCTCATGTGAAATTTACTATGTTCAACGATTTTAAATTGTACACGGACTTTATGTCCAACCTTGTACGTACATGCACACAGAGGGTGTATATGTACAGTTTAAGAAAGGAAAAAAACTGTATTAAATTTGTAATAGTCAAGTCACATTTAACTTCTGCAATTATAAGAAGTGCTCAAGAATTCATCTTTTGTTATCAGTATATATGAGTATTAAAATTTTAATACAATTTATTCCTTTCTTAAAATGTGTGTATGTTTGGTACCCTCTGCATGTAGTTTTCCTCACTACCATTTCCTACATTAACTAAGAGAACAATATAAAAAAACATTTGCCCATAATTTCATTATACAGTTCTCCTTTCTTTGTTCAATATCAAGAAATTTGATATTTAATCTGGAACTTTTAATCATTCTATATTGAGTTCTTAAGAATGTGTAGATGGTCAGATGGGAATACTCATCTAAATATGTTTACCTTTCTAGCTTATTGTGTCTATTCTGATTTTACTAAGAAAAAAAAATCGATGAAGTAGAAAGCTTTTAAAATGTCAGCAAAAAAAAAAGATGGAGACTTTACTTCTTTTGTGTTTACATGGATAGAGCTGGAACATATTCTGCTTAGCAAAGTATCTCAAGAATGGAAGAAAAAGTATCCAATGTACTCAGCCCTACTATGAAGCTAATTTATAGCTTTCATATGAAGGCTAAAACCTAATTGTAGCACAAGAATAGGGGGAAAAGGGCAAGGGAGGGGATGGGAGGGGGGAGGATGGGTGAAGGGAGGGTGATTGGTGGGATCACACCTACGGTGCATCTTAGAAGGGTCCAGGTAAAACTTACTAAATGTAGAATATCAATGTCTTCATATAGTGATTAAGAAAATGCCACGAAGGCTATGTTTAACAGTTCGATAAAAATATTTCAGATTGTATATGAAGTCAGCACATTGTGCCCCATGATTGCACTAATGTACACATTTATGATGTAATAAAATTATTTTAAAAAATGGTCTGGATAACCTCAGCACCCAACTTCCCCCAACTGTCCCCTCCCAGCCCACCCTTGACCCCACACCCCCTCATTTCTTATTCCCACCCATAGCTTTTGGTGGGAACAAGGCCACAGCTGCTCTACTGAGAACCTAAGTGGGCTTTTCTACTATGGAGTTGGGCTGGCCCTTTCTGCCCCAGGCCCCTGATGGTAGATCTGTGCCCTTTCCTTGCTATCTCGTCTCTCACCAGCTGGCACCACTATGAGGGGCCCAGGACACCACGCTGAGGAGGAAGATCTCTGATCTGGGGTCTTAGAAACCCAGTTCTGGACCCAATTCTACTAAGAGCCTGCTTTAGTCCCTATGAAGTTTACTTGGCAAGTGTACTTGGCAATGAAGCACAAAAGTTTAGGGGAACCTGAGTCCATAGATTATAATTTTGAGTCTGGGACTTGTCCAAACCCCAAAGGTGTTGAGTTGGTATAAGTTCCCAAAATTTCCTGGAGAAAGAACCATTTAGGATAATTACTAATTAGACATACCCACATCTTTCTCCTGAAGAGGTGGCTTAATGTATTTGGATGTGGTTTGGGAGTCTCATTCTAACCAGTCCCCTGGGTGATTGGTAGGATTTGTAAGTTTAGGAAAAGCTAGTATCAAAGTCTGATGTTACCAAGAGCCCAAGGTCTAGATGGCTCAAGGAGGTCACAGTCCAGTCGCTAATGAGAAATGTAACTGCAGAGTGCTTCACTGGAGTATTATCAGGGAAGATTTCCTTATCAGGCCAGTGGCCCAGGGGCCTGACAATGGGACAGCTGCAGTAGAATTGAGGCAGCCCAGAAAGGGCAGGGATCTACCATCAGAAGCCTGGGAGAGGCAAGGCCAGCTCTACCCCCCTCACACCAGCTTCCAGGGAATTAAGCCTGTGGGGGTTCTCTGTGGAGTAGCGTAACCATGTTCTCACCAATGGATATGGGGGAATAGGAAATGAGAAGATGTGGGGGTGAAATGGTCTGGGAGGGGACAGTTGGGGGAGGCTGGGTACTCAGGTCATCCAGACCACTCTCACCTGCTGCCTGGACTCGCTCGTGGCTTTTCCACAGTGGTCAACTCTGTGCCGTGCACCTCTCACAAGAGAAGGGGGTGCCGCTGATCAGCCACTTCTGCCCTCCTTTAAAAAATTAAAATGAAACTTCCTGAAAGTTTAAGCCAAAATGTGGGAGTGCATTACATATGGGAGTGCATTATACACAGCAAAGAATAGTAACTTCAGACTTATCAAACATTTGCAAGAATGCTACAAATTATTCTCAAAATTTAATTCACCTAGACTCCCCAAATTTTAATATTAACATGTTATATTTGCTTTAGATTCTCATGATCACTCCCCTAACCCTCTCATCATGCCGTGAAGGTTAACATCCACAAGTGATGGGCACATAGACATTATGTGACTCCTGAGGGGACAGTCTGAGAAGGACATTCACCACTTTAGGCATTTGTGACAAAAATATATAACCTGAGTCTAATAACTCTAGACCAAATCAAAGCAATGGAGTATCTTTATTTGTTTGCTGCTGCCATAATAGAATCACACAGTTTGGCTAATTTATAGTGGAAACAAATATATTTCTTTCATTTCCAGAGGCTGGGAAGCCCAATATCAAAGGAACAGCATCTGGCAAGGTCCCCCCTGCCTGGTGGAAGGCACTGCCTCGCTTAGGGAGAGAGCACACAAGAACAGGAGTGACAGGTGCCACTTCTCAAAACAGCTGCACTGGGGATTAAGTTTCCAGCACATAAACTTTGAGGGACCCCAGAATTTGTTCTTCTCAGAGGCAAACTACATTCATTCTGTCCTAATAGTAGCAAAGTATTAATTTTTTCCAGCACCAGTTCAAGAGTGCAATCTCCATCTAAATCAGATATGGGGGGGGGGGGGCTCAGGTATGATTCACACTGGAGCAAACTCCCTCCAGCTGTGAGCCGAGGAAATCAAAGAAGCTGCCTAGTTCCCAAATACAGCAGTGGGATGGGCATAAGGTAGAAATGCCCATTCCAAAAGGGAGAAATAGGTGGGAAGAAAAGCAGTCACTGGCTCCCAGCAAGTCCAAAATGAAAGAGGGAAAACAGTATTAAGGCTCAAGAGGCCAGATGAATGGCCTTGATATTTATATTCTGCATCCTGAGCACCCTGGGGCGGCCTTTCCTCGCCCTTAGGGCTTTGCTGGGCTCAGTTCCACTCAGCGGCTCTCACAGGTTGGAGTCTGTGCCTGCGACTTTCTCTGGCTGGAGTCGCCCACTGGCAGCCCTACAATTCTGCGGTCTCCGGGCTGCCCCAGTCCCACATCTCCGTTAGGCATTTCCCTCATGGAGACTCTCAGAGGTGGCTCCATATCTATGGCAAGTCTCTGTATGTTGTTCCCAATATCCTTTGGAAGCTAGAAAGAAGCTGCCTTGGCCTCATAGCTCTTACCTTCTCTGCACCTGCGGAATTAGCACTAAGTGGATACGGCAGGGTTTAGAATTTGTACTTTCTAGAGCAGTGGGTTGAGCCATACCTGGGCCTACTTGAGCTATGACTGGGGTGGCCAAGGGGCTCGCCACTGGAATTCAAGAAGCAGAAGCCCATTCAGGGCCGCAAAGCTGGGGTCCTGCAGGTGCCTCTCTGAAAACCTTGCCCCCACAGTCCTGCTTGCCTTGAAGATCTCTTCAAGGTCATTCTTCTAGTGTCCTGATGAACAGCACCTGGCATCCTTCTAGCTATACTTATCTCTTTAACAAATGGTCCCTTGGCCTAACCCTTGGTTTGCTGCCATGAAGATGCCTTTCACCCTTACATGGCCAAGTTGTGAACTTTCCAGTTTTTCATTCAGCTTGCCTTTTAATTATAAATTCCATCCTTAAGTAATTCCCCTTTTCTCTCATGTTAATGTACATGGCCAAAAGAAGGCATGCAGAGCATTGAATGTCTTGTTGCTTAGATAGTTCTTTTTCCAGGTCTTCTAGTTCATGGCCATTAAATTCTGCCTTCCATAAACCCTACGACATGGACACTATTCAGCCAAGTTCATTGATATTTTATGACAAGGATGGATGGTCTTTACTCCGGTTTCCAATATCTTGTTTCTCAGTTCCAATGGAGACCACATCAGAATAGCCTTTACCCTTCATATTTCTACTCACTTTCTGATTATAACAACTTAAGTAATTTCTAAGAGGTTCCAGACTTTTCCTACACTTCTTTTCTCAGCACTCACCAGAATTGCCACTAAATCTCCATTCACAGCAATCTAGGATTTCTGTAGATTGCTCCTTCAGAGTCTTCTAGCTTCTACCCAGTACCCAGTTCAAAAGCTTCTTTTATATTTTTAGGTATTGTTAAAGCAACAACTTTACTTCTTGGTACCAATTTTTTTGTCTTAGTCTATTTCCTTTGCCTACAGCAGAATACCACAGACAGGGCAATGTATAACGAAAAGAAATGTATTTTTTACTGTTCCAGAGCTGGGAAGTCCAACATCAGTGTGCTGGCATCTATCAAGGGCTTTCTTGTTGCCACCTGACAGGCTAAAGGCATCACATGAGGGAGCCACACTCACTCTTTCATCAGGATCCCACCTCTGCAACAGCAGCATATAGCCCTGTCGTAAGCAGAACACTGGACTAACTGGGGTCCAACTGGGGACTAACTGGTCCTTGGGGTTGATGCTGTCCAACATGCATGTACTTACATTCTAAAATTTTGTGAGGAAAACAAACCTATATACCAGGAATTGTTCTGCTCATTGAAAACATTTTTTAAAGGTTGAAATTTATGCTAGTTGATCACCTACCAGGTCGTCTTCGTCCAATTCAGCCCAATTCCTACTCTGTGAGTTTTTTTAATCATCATATGTTTTGGACACTATGCTCGATTTATATAACAGGTGTTCACATAATCAAGCATATCAATGTCTGGGAGGGATGTGCTTACATTTCTTGAAAATTGAAGATTATATATGACAAGTGTTTTAATGAATATAGGGTTCATGTTATTAGTAAATTCTTTCTATACCAAATACTTGAGCAGCAGCTTAAATTATTTCCTCTTCCTGGAAAATGTTACTAGAACATACTTTGGCAACAAATGGAGAATTTGATCCTTAGCTTCACTAAGGAGCTTTAGTCAAAATTAATGCCATAGTTATTTGTGAGTGTGGGGATTTTGTAAACTTACCAGGTGCAATATTATGTCCAGCCAGAATTATAATGCACAAGTCCTTCATATTCATTCTCAACTTGAAATTGAGCTATATCATCTGGATGTAATGCTTGGATCTATACCTCTTTTATTGCGTTTTCTTATATTTATTCTCCCTTGAAAGACAGAGAGGCTTAGAAGCCCTTATTTGTCCTAAGAGGCAAGGAGGTTTGGAAACCTTATCATTCCCAAACAGCTCACTCTAGAAAAGGCAACTCACCAGAGTGACTTGTTTATTCCTGCACTTGTTTGCACTTCAAAAGGAGTGGGGGAGTCTGTTTGTTTTCTGATATCCAAGAAAATTTTGCATGGTTGGATTTGGAGGAATAATCAAAGAGGAACAACTCCTATCTGAGTGGAGGCCACTAATCACTCTGGGGAAGCTGTTGATGAGCAGCCCAGATTTTGCGGTCTATCCAAAAGGGTAGAGTATTTGTTAAAGAGAAGCTTCATCAAACATTGCTATTATATGGTTTACATATGAAAAGCTATATTCTTTACTTAACATTCACAAGTTGCCTATGGATTAATTAGTCCATCTGCCACAACAAATGTATTCACATATCTTTTGCATAGATTGCTGGCAAATGATTGCTTTTTCTCTGTCCACTTAAGATGATGCTATCACGATAATGGAAAATTATAACTTTTTAGAAACAAGACATTTATTTTTCATATCTCTAAAAGGTATTTATGTTTATTACAAAGCCTCTTTTGAATATCTAATTTTTGAAGGTATTTGTCTGCCTAGAACTGTATTGATAAGTGCACGGGTGAGGGGAAGACCTTATCAGAAAATAGTGTCATGTGGTTACTTTTTCTTTTATATTCCCATTATATGCTCACTTATTAGTTCACCTGAATGTGCATAACTTTTTAAAATTTTACATAATTATGATCACTCTCTTCACTCTTTTCCGATCGCACGTTAGTTTGTCTGAAGACAACCGCATGTCACGATTTATCCTAGACTTTCTATCATCAGCATCTTCTTTTCCTCTTTGCTGTGGTCATCAGTTCTTGTAACTGCATCTGCTTTCTCATTTGTCACGAGTCAGGTGGCTTAATCACCATTTCAGAGTCCAATCATCCCACTCCGGGATGCTAGCCTCTTATCAAATATCAATCACATGAATTTTTTTTTTTTTTTGCTTGTTGGATTTGACATCCACAATGAACACAAGTGTGTTATAAATCTTTTCAGTTGTTGTCTAGTCATTCATTGAAATAGAACGAAATCAGTTTGGGCCATAGTTATCAAAATGCCAGATGCTATAGCAACAGACAGAATTACCTCATATAATACTCAGATTTTTTCTGATACCCTTCCCTCTTCTCATTCCATTTAACAACCCCTTTAGAAAAAAGTCTGTTTCCCTATACATGTTTCAGTCAAACCACCATCCTTCTCAGAACCCTTGTGCGTGTAAATTCAAACTCAAATCCCATAACAAATGAGTGAGTACTTTGTTAATCTTCAAATCACTTTGCATCTCTTCCCTCAATTTCACTCGCAGCCTTCTTTATCCGTTTTTTTCCTCCTAAAACTCAACTCCCCTGTACTCTTCTAGCAAAAGAGTTTCCCACCTTTTACTGGGTCACAAAAGTTTGGATCTACACTCTTAATGACCTTTTTTAAGTGGGGCACCTTTCATAAAGGGCTTTTTCCTCTTCCAGGCTCATCTCACAAAACAAATAAAATTATATGGTATCCACACAAAACCGAGTTTAAGATTGAGACAGAGAAGAAAGAGTCAACGATTTAGGGAGTAAGGATGGGGGAAGGAGAGAGGGAAAGAATATAGTGTTAAAGAAAAAGAATATTAAGTATATGGCTACATGAAATACCAAAGAGCTTGTTGTTGGTTTAGGAAAGAACCACTAGAAAAAATAAAAGTTTTACAATTTGTCAACTTAGTATAAAATGTTCCGGTAGGATTAACTTTAGATACTCTTCCAATATTATGCTTCTCTCTAGCTATAACTGATAACTGAGCAAAGCACCTGCCAGAAAATCCCAATTAAGCTATTCTTTTTTTTTTCTTGTGAAAGGCATAATTTATAAAATGGTGACCTTTCAGTAAGCTAACAGTCTGTTGATGAACTTCAAGTGAAGTGAGGAAAAAAAACACAGTGTTTAGTGTCATCAATGCTTACATTTTCTAAGGGATCATGTGGGACCACAGAGCCTGTAAAGGTCATAGACTTCTTTACTTTGAACGATATTAAATAGCTTAAGAAAATAGAGGTCAGTGCATGATAACCAGAAGAAAAGAGCATTCCCCAATAGGGAAGTAAGATCTCCAAGATTACGTTCACTGTCCTTTTAAAAGATTGGGTTTAATTGTCCTTAGAGCAAAGAATGAAATTTGCATATAAACATCATGGTTGTAAATGAATGAATGTACGGGTCTTAAAATCAATAGCTATTGAATTTGCTATATGAACATTAATATTGTCCGCATATGCTGGCATTCCAATAAGAACTAATGATTTCCCAGCCAAAAAATATGTTTCCGTAGGAATTTTTATACTATTCTGAATTTTGCAAAAATCGTCTTACTTAACTTATCGGAACACAAAATAAATAATCATTGTCAGTAGGAAACTCACTATTTAAAACTTATTCTTGCCCTTAAGATCACTAAAGCAAGACACATACTGACCACTCAGGCCAGATTAACAGGTAAAGTACCCGGCCACCTTGGGGAAAACATAGATCAGTGACATTTGTCTGTCTGCTACCTGTCGACACACTTTATAGATTAGTAGGATTCTGTGTATGACCAGAAGAAAGCATGGCCACAAATGTTTCCCCTTTACCCTCAGATATTGCTTAAAGTTATTTCAAAAAGGGCACTGTCTTATTTCATTCTGCCACTGGTAGGGGTTAATCTTGGTACAAGGCTTCTAGGTACCATGTTAACATGGTTCCAGTGGATATTAAATAATTAACAATTCATATGATGTAAGGACAATTCTCAAAGAACAATCTTACCCACCACTTGACCACTTTCCATAATTTGGAATTTACAAATCCTGACCACAGTGTGAAACGTAGAGGATGACACTTACAGCTGAGGTGGTGCATTCATTCTGGGGTTTCTTTGATGTGCTGACTATATGTCCTCAGGAGAGACAGGGGCAGTCCTGGCCCAAGCACCTGTCATTGGCAGAAACTCAAGGAATGAAAACATGCCCGTGAGTGTCCCATGTCCACGTACTCTCACATGCCCCAAGTAACACATTCCAAGGTGCGTTGGTGACAATTCAGTGATAACTTTGTAAGTTGTGTCCATGGACAGAGAAGATTCAGAGAGTGAATACACGGAGCAGTGAATGTGTGCACACTGATAAGTACCCGATCCAATCTCCAACTGGGGTTTCTTGCTAGTAACCCAAGAACTGCACTGGGACTTATTTTGCTGCTGAAGAAACTTAATTGCTCATTCTTTCGAAGGCACATTAACTCTTTCAGGGTCCATTGAGTAAATTAGCTCCTGCAGGTCATTAAGCCTGTCTGTACATGACATGGTGATTTCTACCTAGCGTGGTATCGTTTACCCCAAATTGCCGCACACTGACTCTGAGCACACACATACTCCTTGTCTACTCAGGAAGCGAGAATGTGCTCATTTGAATGTCAGCAATTGTTCTACAGCTGCTCCTCAGCAACTTCTTTGCTTCTTTTTAGGCACCCGGGCATCTCAAAGGGTTTGCTGGTGCATAACAGTTATCAGTGTTCCTCTAAGAGGCAAGCGGTTTAAGTTAGCTTTCTAGAAATGGCATCATTTCAGGGAAACGAGGCAAAGTAGTGTGCCACCAACTATCTCTCCATATTTGCAAAAGTCAACATTATTAATTCATTTGGAGCAGGAGTCATGAAGCTATTTCAGGATTCTAGAGGCTTTATTAAAATACGAATTCAACTAAGAGGCTGTGTTATCAGGACTCATTTTAACAGAATGAAATGAAAACTGATTGAGAACAAATCTGTTCAGTGTTGAGCCCTGAGAGGGTGTTAGGGAAAGTATGCAGGTGTTTGGGGCATCACAAAAGTTTGGGAAAATTCCTGGCTTTACTGGGCAGGTGTGGAGAACCACAATGTACATAATTATGATTCAATAAAATTATTAAAAAAAAAAAAAAAAAAAAAAAAGAACATTGTTTTTCTCCCAATTGCCAATGTTTCTGCCCCTGCTGAGAAGCCAAGACAAAGGCAAACTTCAACCTCTTTTTCTGTATGTCCAGGGCTACCTTGGAGAGTCATCAGTTGGTATAAATTTAAAAAGGTGAGGACCCATAGGACATCATTTACTCATTCAGAGGTATTTTAGATCAGTGCTTCTTTCCAGGCATATAGATCAGCCGGAATCTTGTTGAAATGCCAATTCTGACTCGGTAGGTCTAGAGTGGGCCCAGGGACTCTGCGTTTCTGATCATCTCTTAGGTGATGCTGAAGCTGGTCTCTGGACCACCCCTTGAACACTGAGGATTTATGAGAAAATTTTCATGAACAGTAACATGATCTTGAGCAAAAAGATGACAAACATGAAGGAAATTTGACAATATCCTAAAAAATTAGGTTTCAGGTAAATAAGACTGATTTAGATATTGAAATTCTCATGAAGAGATTGATCATTTTTAAAAAAGCAAGATGTACTTAACATTTCTACAACTATTTGAAGATTTTGGTGAACATTTTCTGAAGCTGCAGTGTCATTTAAATTTTTAAATTTTTGCTAATCATTCTGATGTCTTGCTATGGATAGATAATCAACTCCAGATACTTCATAAAGATACAAAAGTTAAAAATGTCATTGTTCTTCTGATCTCCTGTATGTCCTCATGTTGGTAAAGAGTTCATTAAATGCCAATATCTAATTAAATATTCCTTTATAAAATAAGTATCAGAGGTGGTTGAAACTGTCCCTCCTCACCTTTTGTGATGACCTTCTGTTTTTTCCTCTGATATGAACAAAGTCATTATGTCTTTGTAGGTCAATGGGAAAGATCTTTCCAAGGCCACCCATGAAGAGGCAGTGGAAGCTTTCCGAAACGCCAAGGAGCCCATCGTGGTGCAGGTGTTAAGACGAACGCCTCTCAGTAGACCATCCTATGGAACGGTCCCAGAAGTGCAGCTCATGAATGCCAGCACTCAGACAGACATCACCTTCGAGCACATCATGGCCCTGGCCAAGCTGCGGCCACTGACCCCCCCGGTGCCAGACATCTGTCCATTTCTGCTCTCAGACAGGTATTTTTCTGTCATTGCTCCCAAAGACCTGTTTGTTTCCATTTGTCATTTAAAGTAGATGTTGGAAAGAATCAGTCACCCTAGCTAGTTGCCAGTTACAGAGACAGGCTCCCTGCTCTGCTTGGAAAGTATCTACAGTGTGGCTGCATCCAATTCGTTCCCAGCTATTCCTGCTCCCTCCCCTTCCCTGACCCACACGGTTATGGTTGCTTCCCCTATGTAGTCCCACTTGCTGAGGTGCAGTGACAAATTCTGGCCCTGATTAGTTCATCTTTATATTTCCAGCCATCAAAAGCCTCATGCTACTCATGAGCACTGGCCAGGGAAATAGCTTTTCACACCAAAGCTGCCAAAAGCCTTATTAAGACTCACGTGGAGCTTGCATGTTGGCACTGCATTCTCTGTGGGTTCTCTCCCTCTCTCTTCTTCTTCTTCTCTGTAAAGGAGAAGCTGGGAGATTAATTTAATTAAAGTACAAAGCTGTAAAGAAAGTAATTAGCTAATACACTGAGATGTAAACAAAGGGTCCTGGCTGTTGGAAAGTAAGAATAGTGCTATGAAATAAGGAGCTAGCTAGGGAGTATTTCCTCCTGATTTTTACCTACTTTAAAGGCAGTTAGGTTTTATTCAAATAATCCTACTCATGTAGTTTTAGAAGTACTTTTTGCCCGATGCATTGTGTTGTGTGAGCTTTTAAGTACATTTTCAAACATTATTGAGATTTTGATTTTAAGAGCAATAGTCTCTTTAAGCTCCATTGTCACCAACTCCACCAGCCCATTCTCCACTTGGTAAAACATACATCCCTGCCCTTTCCCTGCCCTTTAGAGGCTCCTGTCAGCCTAGTTCAGTTGTTCACAGGTGTATGTTAGAATCATCTGGAAACTTTAAGAACCAATACTGATGCCTGCATCCCACCTCAGATCAGTTAAACAAGAATTTTTGGAGTCAGACCAAGGCATCAGAATTTTTCAACAATCTCCCTAGGCAATTCTAACGTGCACCCAGGTTTTGCAAACTATTCCTGAAGACTTCAAGTTCCAGGAGGACAGGGGCGCTGTCTGCCTTACGTATCACTCTGCTTATTCACCCATCGCTTCTTGGATAGACCTCTGTGTCAGGGACGAGTTGGGGGGTGTCAGCTGGAACTAGACGCTGGGCCTAAAACCATGAGCAAAAATAAAGTCACTCCTTCCTAAAGTTTATATTGTAGACAAGAACTTGAGCAATGACCAAGTGAACAAGTACAGCAGACCCTCCACAGCTGACCACTTCCCTACACTGACTACCTCCTCTGATTTTCATAGACCAGACGTGCACCACGTGTCCGTATCAGTACAACAGGCCCAGTTCCGTATGTTAGCCACCTTGTTACAGTCCCTCGGGGGGTCAACTTACAGAGGTTCTACTGTACGTAATTCTCCCTGGTATGGCCTGACACACAGCTGCCATCTAATAAACATTTTCTTAAGTTAGCTTTTATTAACATGTTTTTGATGCTATTCCAAGTACTTTTCACTTGTTGACGTGTCCAGTCCCACACAGCCTTGTGAGGAAGTGCGTTATGATATCACAGGGGAGGGTGCCCTTAGAAAGTGACTGGGCCAGTCACACAGCAAGACAACGGCAAGGCCAAGGCAGCCTTCTAGGGTGAAGAGGTCTGGCCCAGCACCCTCTCAGCCCGTGTGCTGTGCTGCTCTTCCCGAGACCTGCAGACCTGAGCTCAGAGACAGCCTTTCCCAGCAGCTTTCCTGAGGCTGCAGTGTTTCTCCCGCTGCCATGGCTTCCATATTTTCTCTTTAATTATTGCGTTAGATTAAAATCCCTACTTTGCTGCTTTCCCCAATTAATAGAGCAAGAATTGGATTTTGTGTACCAACAATATTTCTAGCACTTGGCATGGAGCCCAGCATCTGGTAGGCATTCAATAAATGTTTGTCGAGTGAATAAGATACTCCTCACAGCAGGGCTGCCTTCCAGCCATGCAAAATCAGGAGAAACACATCACTTGCCCAAAGGGCAAACTTTGACATTCTCCCGGCCCAAACAGGACGTGCAGAGTCAGCCCAGAGAGAAGCAAGATGCTGCCGGGCCTGCTCCTGCTGTTTTGGTGCGCACTAGTGAACCCTCTGTGGAGCCCACTGGCAGAGAAAGCAGACGGAAAGGCTGCTAGAATGCTCACGCTGTGTAGAAGGAGAGCATCGGGATGGGGAAGGAGACAATTTATACGCTAACTCCAATTTTCCACAACATCCACACCAGCAGGGCTTAGAGAGTTCACCTGCTGCCAACTTGTTTAATTACACCCAGCCTTTCCCCCTGACTTTTGGAGGTAGAAAAGGATGCCCTTTGCTTTTAAACTATACTTAGTCTTATTGTGATAGGAAGTGTAGTTGCTGTCAAAGCACATATTAATTCAGAAACTGCGATCTCAAACGCCACACACCCACACGTGGGGCTAGTCCCACTCAGGAGACTGGTAGGACCCCAGGAAGTGTCACTAAAGCACCATGGACTGCTGAAGATTTTGTCTGGGTCACCCCAGAACGCAACCCTGCCCATGGGCCCTGACTCTCCGTCTCCTCTCAGAAAAAGCAAATCGATGGACTCCAGGTAGTGAGAGAAAGAGAAGTAATCACTCTGTCTGAGCTGTATAGTTCGTGGAAAGACTAGAACATGAGCTTGGGCGTAATTATTCCAAAGCAGAGAAAACTAGAACGAACATCTAAAATCAGTTTTACTCTTGAAAACAACCCTTTGATCCATTCCTATCCTCTTGCTGCATTCCCCTAGCTGCCATTCTCTTCATCCTCTGGAGCACGAATTTTATGAGGACAATGAGTATATTTCCAGTTTGCCTGCTGATGCAGACAGAACGGAGGACTTTGAATATGAGGTAAGATCGTTTTCACATTGCTTCATAAAGTTATGGTTGTGGGATTTTGCATAACAAAGAAATTAATTTATTGCTGTGGAAAATTTCTTATCTTTTATCTATCTAGGGTAAGATCTTTGAAATGTAATTTGTTTTAGCTATGGGACTCTAATATTTTCAGAATATTAGAAAATATTTTGAGAGCATAAAGCCTGAAAAACATTGGCTCACGTATTTGTGGCTTTTTATAAATAATAGTACAGCTTCTACATTTTTTTCTTTTTTTCTATGATGCAAGTGGGTTTATAATAGAATTGAGAAAAGAATCTGTATTTATAAACCAGGTCTGTGCCTACTAGTTTCATTCATTGTGTAATATTTCAATTTTAATTGATTAAACTAAATTTGATTATATTAGTTAAAGTTTTCTTCGCAAATTCAGTCTTCTCTTTGTTATTCGGGTGTTTACTGGAAAGAGTGGTTTCCCAAACTTTCTAGAAAGGAAGATGGCCTCACACATTTTGTTGTTAAACTCTAGCCTCCATGTGGTAAGATGGTTAGGGGATCTAGACCAGCAGTTCTCAACCTGGAGGTCGCAACCCCCGGGAACTATATTAAAGGGCCGCGGCTTTAGGAAGGTTGAGAATCACTGATCTAAACTGTGATGTATAACAATTCAAAAAGTCCATCTATTAATTAGTTAAAAGCTTTCACAAAAGGTAAAAAATTGATCCTGATGTTTCCCCTGCTTCTGAAGTCTGTATATTCTTAGAAAGGTTTCCCACTACTCTGACATTTGGAAATAAACTAGATTGAGGAAGTAAGGAAGCTTTGGTCAAGAGGCAGAGGAGTCGTGATTATCTGCCCTTTTAATGCTTCAGATGATGTCATACAAGTTCAGCAAAGTGTTCTTTTCTCCTTTACAACGAGGAAATCCTAAAATCTCTTCCCTTAGGAGGATCTAAAATCAAATAAGGCTGATTCAGGGAAGCTCACCTAGAGCAAATAGACATTTATTTGAAATCTCCCCCTCACCGAAAGTCATTGCTGGGGATTACAGAAATCATTATTTCTTTGCAGCCCAAATGCCAGAATGTGGAAGTCTGTGAAATAACACCTGATAACGGAGTAGATGATTCTGTCTTTGTTGTTCATGCTAATTTTTTATCCCTTCCTATGAAGTTGATTGAAATGTTGTATTCTGTAAATCCACGCAAGTATTGGCATGGGCTGTGATATCCATTAAGTGCTGTCTATTCATGCAAAATAAATTGCAAAATTGAGTCACTTATCCAAATAATTCAAGATTAAACTGTTTTCCTTTCAGTTAATGAATGCTTTGGGTTTGGGGGCTGGAATTATCTAGATTACTTCAACTTTTCATTTAGTGCCTTAAAGCTTTATTAAAATAAGTCGTTGTGCTGGGGGAGGGGATGGGGAAGCCTCATTTAAGCTAAGCAGGTTAACAGTAAAAGTCCTTTTAATTAATCACATGTCATTGAAGTATTACAATTCAGACGGATTTTCTTCCATTTCTGTGGGGTTTGCTGTAGCAGAATCACATCCTCCTTTGTGACCACTGTGAGTCTTTAGTAGAAGCTGCAGCAGGCTGACGGTGAACACTCAGACAAGCTCTGTGCAGCCTGTAATCTCAACTAATCTCAGCATCAGAGTCATTAATTTGCTGTCAGCTGTAATTCTGTTGCTGAAGGCCCCTTCTGAGTGATTGAAATAAAGAGTGTTCCTGTGAAATTTAAATAAGAAAGGAGTTGCCGTGACAGTCTTCAGTCATGAGAAAGGATGCTTTGGAGAGCCATGTCCCCTTGGTGGGGGACACTCCAAGGAAAAGTTACCAAATTTAGGAGAGAACAATGCTGGCGGTCAAGTGCTCCTCAAGCCAACGCAGTTACCGGCCACACACAGAGTGGCACCCACCAGCCCTCATGGCTGCCTCAGAGGAGATTGTGAAGTCTGTTGTCACCTGCAAGCGGACACCACAGTCAGTGTGGAGACTGAGCGATGCTGATCTTGTTTTTATGTTCTGCACCTTAAAAACAGATTGACCTCGTGTTTCTGTGACCAGATCTTCCCAGAGCTTCCTCACCTGACCCTGTGGTTCTGGGGGTGACATGTGCAAGCGTCTTTACAAGAACTGGTTTTGTGCCAGTTTGAGAATCTCACAGAAAACCGAGGTCTAATGGTCCAAGAGAGGGCTCAGCTCAGAAAGAGATGCTCCTTCCTCCTCAGCCCTCACATGCGCGCTCATCCAGCAGACTGTTACAGAAACAGAGGTCTCCTTTGTCATCTGCTTCCTTCCTTAGTGCCATAAGTATTTGGCAAGTACTTACAATGTCCCAGGCACTTAGCTGAGGATGGAGTATGAGGCTCCTGGCCTAGTGGCGAGAGGTGGAGAAGAAACAGACAAGTAAAGGCCTGTTCCATGGTGGCGAGTGCTGATAGGGAGCAGGGAGGTGGCGTGGGGGCACGGGACTGCTGTGGCATACAGGGTGACAGGGAAGGCATCTCTCCTAGGAGACCTACGCAAGTAGGAGATCTCGCCATGTGGAAGGAGCTGGTCAGGAAGAGGAAAGGCAAGTACAGGGCCTGAGGCAGGGGTCCGTTGGTGTGATCCAGGGACAGCCACGAGGCCAGTGTGCTCCAGCAGCATGGGCCGGGAGTGGGGGGAGTGGGAGGAGGTGACGTCAGAGTGAGCAGGGCAGGTCCTGAGGAGCCTTGGGCTGTGACTACATGATGAGAACTTAGCAGAGGACAGCCATGCTTTGACTCTGTAACAGAATCTCTGGGCAGAGATTGACAGAGGGGAGCTAAGTGGCAGCATCTGAGAGTGACAGGGGATTGAACCTTCACGGTGATGGCAGACAGGCTGAGACACAGTTTCAGGGACCAGAGGGCTTCTCCTAAATATCTCCTGGCTGTAATGCCGTTTGCCCGGGGGGCATTTTGTTCTGACTTCTAGAAGCAAAATATCAGGGATCAGAGTGAAGCACAGCTTCCTGCATCCACAGGGACAAAGGGAATAAAACCACACTTCAAAAGACAGAAATTAGAGTCTACAGGTGGCTTTTCTGAACTTGCTGCAATGTTAACTATGCAACTATTTAGAGGCCTTTGTAAAGACTGACTTGCTATTGATTCAGTGAACCAAAGCTGATCTATCTTCTGAATATATATTTTGGACTTTTAGCAAATGGATTATTAACCCACTAGACCAAAACAGATCTGACTATCCTGCAAATACTTAGGTACTTTTTTTAACACGCAGATTATTGCATCGATAGACCATTTCAGCGCCATTCAGAGCCCCGATGGACAGCAAGTGCTTCTTTAGAGATATTATAGTCAATGTGTCAATGTTATGGTGACTCTGGTGTGTTAGGGACCTCTATGAAATTTTAATGACACCCATATCTCACCATGACCTGTCATCACTTTTCCCAAGAAAAATATTTGACTGGGTTTAAAATTTCCCCATAGTGCTTCAAAAAAGTCTCAGAGGACCAGTCTACATTAAAAGACTCACAGCTTGAAATTTGTTCTCTTTAAAAAATGATGGCACTTATTCTCTAATTAAAAATGATAAATGAGTTTAATTTTGTTTTGAGGGGAAAAAATAAAAAGTATAAAAATTTAAACAATGTACCTATCGTTAGGAGTCAGGGTGCTCCATGCTATGGGAATTTCACTAAGGATTCACCTTCTTCTCTCCTTTATTTTCAACTTTGTTTTTTTTTTTTCTCCTAGTGCCAGCTAAAGGTTGAAATAAATCATAAAATAGCCCTTAGCAAGTCAGAGGCAGATCTCACATCCAACCTCTACCAGAAATAATTTAAAGGGAAAGGCTTCCAGAAATGTAGAGCTCTTTCACCCAGCTCCTAATAAGGATGTGTTTGCGATCGCCTGAGTGCAAGGAAGAGGTTGAGTTTTCTGCAGCATTTACCATTAAGTCTCAAAAGTCACTGTGAGAGGAGTCAAAAACCAGTAAGTGTAGAATTTTGAATTAGGAAACACCAGATTGGCCAAGACAAACAAAAACTTAAGCAACATTTCTGTGCCTGTAGATTTTTATCACTTAGAAATGCTGCTTGAAATCATTTTTACTTATCCCTATGCTCAGGCTGAAGAAACCTATACAAAATCTTGTATTAAGTACCCCTTATGTATTCAATGTTATAAAAGGTAAGCAAAAAAATTGCTAGTGGGGCGGTGCCTGTGGCTAAGAGGAGTTGGCGCCGGCCCATTATGCCATTGGTGGGGGTTCAAAACCAAGCCGCAGCAAAAAAATTAAAAAAAAAAAAAAAAATAGTGTATGTGAAGAGGTATTAAAGGTGGAAAGGAGAGGACAAATATGTGTCAGAGTTCTGTGTGCATGTTCACTGGAAACCAAACTTGGGCCAGTGTCTCTAAATAGGATGAGCAATTAGCATATTAATCAACTTCCTCTTGGCAATCCTGACACAAAGCAAAAGTCAACCCTTGTGCTGTGTCGACTGAGAATTGTCATTCTGCAAAATGTATTTCTTGGGGTTAGAGCTCTCCCAGTATGTGTAAAATATTTGTGAACATTAAGCATGTGTAATTTCTCTCTTACATAAAGAGGATCATGAATAAAGATTTTCATTCAAAAAGAAGGGAAGGGGTAGTTATTTGTTAGATTTCAGTTGCATTTTTTTTTTTTAGGTACTTCATGATTTGTGATGTCAAGATTGAGGAAAAAAAAAAAAAGGTTTTTTTTGAGACAGCGACTCTATTGCCCCTGTTAGTGCCCTGACATCACAGCTCACAGCAACTTCAAACTCTTGGGCACAGGTAATCCACTTGCCTCAACCTACTGAGTAGCTGGGAGTACAGGACCCTGCTATAACGTCAGGCTAGTTTTTCAGTTTTTAGTAGAGATGAAGTCTTGCTCTTGCTCAGGCTGGTCTGGAACTCCTGAGCTCAGATAAGCAGGCTTTCAGAGTACTAGGATTACAGGCGTGAGCCACCCGCACCTGGCGAGAAAAAAATCTTTGTAACGTGTGTTTGTAGAGCGACGTGGGTCTTTCTAGGCTCTGAGGGCAGAGGCTTCATCTGCCTTGTTTATTGTTGCATCCCCTTGCCTGTTTCATGGTGGGCGCTCAGTCAATGTTTAATGAAGGAATAAGTGAGCATTCCCATTGCTGTCTGCCCAGACCAACTTCTGAGCAGTGTCACTCCTTCCCTCCTTTCTGTACAAGGGGCTTGGAGAAGAGCCCCAGACCACCAGGTGCTCTCCCTTTCCAGCAGGTGGTTATTCTTTGAGTCATGGGTTTTAACCTTCATTCCATTTTTGCTTTGGTTAAACACTGCTAAGGAAAGGGCCAAAATGCTGAAAAAACAGGGAGAAATAACTAAGTGATGAGCTAAGAAGGTTTGCCATGTCCATGAAAATTTATCCCTACTGGTCATCATTCCATGAAATCCTAGACTCTCATATTTGGTGTGTGTTTGACGTATTCTGTAGTCCACACTTGCACCCACTTTATAACTTCTGCAGCAGGGATCCTTCAGATCTGAGAACCCCTGCAACAGATGGGGACCCGAGGGCCTCCCACACTAGCCAATCCACTCTGCTGATCTCTGATGAGTATATTCCAAGAGGTGAGCCTATTAAAATGTTTGAAAACCAGTGATGGAAGAAACAAGTTGAGATGTCAAACACAATCGATGAAGAGCCTGTGTATTATCCGTGTGTTGTGGTAGGTTGCAGAGAAAGAGAAATTGGTGGATAGTGGGTGAAGGGCTATTCAGAATTTTTAATTCACTGGATGCTTTCTTGGTCTTCTCTTTTCTTCCGCTTGTTAGTCATATTTTCGAATTATTGATGAAATATCTAAAATAATTTTATACCACTTGCTACTGGAGCAATAAAATCATCTACTTATAAAAATAACCTTAATAAGGTATTGTTCCTTTGGGAAATGTACTGAATTGAAAAGTGATCCAGATGAAGTGTAAAAATATGTTTATTACTTGAACATTAAAGACAGGATAGTATTCTGCCAGTTTGGAGATGATACACTGAGGTGCCTATTAATGGCATCGCCATTTTCTCAAATACAGTAGCACCTCCTTACCTGACCACCTCCCTACATATTGGCCACATCCTTAAGTTGACCTAATTTTCATAGACCAGACATGCGACATAGGTACTCCATGGAAATTTCTTATGTTGACCAGTTTTTTATAATCCCTTGGGTGAGTCAGCTTACAGAGCTACTGCATATCAGATTAAAATCTTAAATATGTAGGCCTAACCAGCGAGTTGTCACCTTTTGGGGCTCACACTTCCAGACTCTCCTTTGAATCACCTCTGCCTCGTCTTTGTCTCTAACGCTGCTCTGTCTCTAGTTCTTGATCCCCTGGGGCCATTCCCTAGTCTCTGCAGATCATCCTGTTCGCCATTGCAAGATCACATCTCTGCAAGTGCACCCCCTTTATCACCTTGTATGACTCTGTTCCTTGAATTAACTGCCTGCATTTGCAGGCCCTCTGTGCTGCCACCACCCTAGCTTTCCAACCATCTTGGGATCAAACTCCCCAGCACTGGGCTCAGATGAAGCTGTGTTCTTTCCTCCCTTTGTGCCTTTGCTCACCCCAGCTCTCTGGCCCTGGAAGCTCTTCTGACAATCTCTGCTGTTGTTCATAGACAGATCCAAGCCTCACTTCTTCGAAAGCCTTCCAGGACGCCCTTCTGCTGCTTGGTGCCATCTTCCCCATCACTGGACTCTTATGCTACAATCTGTAAATGGTATCTGTCCTTTAGATTATGCCCTGGATTATAATCATTTTAGGGACTTACTTTTTCTTCTAAGTAGGTCACCTATCTTAACAGAAGTGACCACCTCTATTATTCTCATATCACTCCTGGCCCTGCACATGCCCTGGCACACAGTGGGCCCCTGGCAGCATCTGCTTGAAAAATGAATAAATTATTGACCATTACTGTTTTTTTCTTATTTTATGAGTCTGAAAACAAATACAAAGTGTTACATAGGGGAAAAGGAGAAGGCAGCTAATGGGAGAAGAGCAATTTGAAATAAAGCATCAAACTGTTTTTCTCATAATATTTAATAATTGGTGTAGTAATTAGAGTAAATGAATTTAAGCAGATACCCGTGCCAAATTGTAGAAGAAAAATCTTGAGGTTTTTGTTGTTGTTGTTGTTGTTGTTGTTTTAATGAGGACGATGTGTATGTTTTACCACAGATGTGTAAACTGGTGAACCCTGGTGTACACATGCCAATTTATGTAGCTAAGGAATGACTGGGATTCATTACTGTACACCCCGGTTTTCCCTACACAGTCTTTGTGTATTTCATGTTCTGGTGTAATTATGAATAGTACTTTCTTTCACTTCCAAAAATGTTCTAGGTGGACAAAACATTGTGTGCTTGCCCTAGTTTTTAAACTTGTTAAACCTCAATCAAGGCTAACACTTTGTAGTCACATGTTGCAAAATTCTAATATTCCAAACGGAAGATGGCCCAGAATTTCTTAATTTGAATACCCATGTTTATGAAATTGAATGACTTCTCCAAATTTTGAGATTCTTTTCATTTTTAAAAGTCTCTCTTAAGAAGTAACTAGGAAAAAATGCCCTAAAGTTGGGAACAGTTATCAAAGTTACTGTAATTCTTTTAGATTTCTTATTGAAAGGAATGAGATTAGTATTGCTGTTAATTTGTTCATGTAATTTCATAAAACAAATATAGAATGAATCTGTCTTTCACCTCACTGATTATAGCAATGCTAAACCTTATTTCATAAGAAAACGATGAAAAGCAAATTACAAGGCAACCATGGACACATTTATTTTACTAGGAATCTAGATATAAAATGGAGATTCTTTGTACTACATATATGGATTTTATGAAAATGCTGACATTCAATGTTTGTTTGAAGATACTTATGATACATATTCAGAGGATTTCCTTGCATTACTTAAAGGTGTTTATGAAAGGTTGTGTTTAAAGTGCATATTTGCATATCAAATCAGATTTTCCCAGTGACTGCTATTCTGCTTTCAAAGACCTGTTTTCATAGTAGTGGAAAAGGGAGAGCTGCCTTTTCTAATATAAAGCAAATTCCAATGTCCCTTTGAGAGACAATATGATAGACTGGAAGGAAACCAAACAAGGAGTCCGGTTCCAGTGCTCGCTCCATCTCTTCAGTGGACCACTTAACCTCCTGAATCCCGGCACCCTAAAATGTGAGTTCCATGGGGACAAATAATGTTGATTACGAAGTGATTGGTTGGCATCTAGTTCTCAGATGTCCCTCATATACCGTAAATGCGTGGTCAAATCCTAAACAGAGTTTTACAAATATTTCACCATTTTAAATATGCTATGTGTCAAGTCACATTGGGGGGTTTTCATAGAGAAAGGACACATGATGACATATCATAACCTTGGTCTGTGTCTAGGCCCACACTGTGCCAATTGGTAGTGAGTCGCACCCCTTTCCATATCATCTCTGAATTTAGCTTTAGCGTTCAGGTAAAATGCAAATTAGCAAGTTAACTCATATACATTTGCCAAATGGAAGTGGGGGATACAATCTGTAAAACTTGGAAAATCAATTATTTTATTTAAATAGCATACATATTTGATTTTTTAATTTGAAACATACAAAACATAATACTAGGTTGAATTTTTTTCCCACTATATTTTACTGACTCTGAAATGGATGAATGGGAATCCTTACAGGTGACAGGTTTTATATTGGGATGATAATTCTTCTTTTCCTCAAGGGCATAAGCTATTAGTAATCCTCTGGCTTGTGGTTATGTCTTGGGTCTATCAGTAATGATCATCTATCAAAGAATCCAATCTAATGTAATCAAAGATGAATTAAAAAGAGCTGGTACAGATAGTGTGTCACAAGCCAGGTATTATGGCAAATCCAGTCTATGCAAATTGAGCTCCAAAATAAAATTATTAAATATTATCATCTGTAATTGTACCACATGAGATAACCACAGTTACATTTTATATGTATCCCTCTGGTATGTACATTGTATTTATAAGATTGGAATTTTACCATTTTCTTGAGTATTTATGTTTTTCTATAAAAGCTATAGTGAACAGATTTGTATCTGAGTCTTTATCTACATTTCTAAATTATCTCCATAAGAAACATTGTCCAAAGTAAAATTGTTGTGGCAATGCATAGGAATAGTTTTCAACACTTTAGATAAATATGTATGGGCAAATTACTTTCCAAAAATTGTTCTATCAATTTATATTGTCACAGGCAATACATTAATCTCTGTAGTATTCAGTGGGCTTATTTCCTTTATTATCATGTAATCTTTCTTTAAAACATATTTTTAAAAGCACTCAGAATAAATACCCAGTTTTTGGAAATAACATAGTACCATCAACATAGTCAATTTGGTTAATATTATAATTAATGTTTTAATGTATACCTATTTCAGTATTAGCTGTATATTCAAACAGAGGTCCAGAAGCGTAAGGTAGAAAAAAAGAGATTTAAGTTTTCAAAATTTAAAAACCTGTTAAATGAAATCAGGAGTTGTCTCCTAAACTAGGCACTCTCCTCCCTCAAATCTGCTCTTTGTTCCAGCCTGTGGCTTATTTAACAGTCTCATCATCTGCTCAGTTATGAGTTACCATGTACTGGGGGGGCATTAACTGTGTTACCAGACTCTCTACCAGGTGCATTAGAGATCACCTCTATTCCTGTAAACAAACTTATTTGTAGAGGTAAAGTAAAGGTAAAGGCCCCCTAGTTCCTTCCTGCCCCTCACCTCCAACATGAAATCCTCATCTTTCCCTGCCACCCCCCACCCTCACTGCTCCAGGGCAGCCACTTGTCACTCATCTCTGCTTTTCTCTCTGCCACCATCCCCTTGTCCCTACTAGGAGCAATCAATTCCCCCTCTGCCGAGAACTCTTCAAAGGTTTTCCAGGGCTTCTGTCTTTGCTCCTCAGAGCGTTTTCACAGAGCAACAAGGAGAAACAGGAGATCAGAGCTCATAGACCCGGGGTAGACAGCCAGAAACACAAATATACACAGGTTTCAGAATGAACATGTTCTTCTTAGCAAAGTATCTCAAGAGTGGAAGAAAAAGTATCCAATGTACTCAGCCCTAATATGAAGCTAATTTATAGCTGTCGTATGAATGGGAAATTTTAAATTACTTTGTTTGGCTCACGTTAGTTGCTCACATGATGCTTCTCTTGGTTAGCATTTCACCTGGAGGACCTGCCTAAATTTCACATACATACAACTGGACTCATTTAAAAACAGAAAGAGTAATTTGTGCACATTTAAACTGTGGACCCTCAAGCAGAAAAATCACAAAGGATCCCCTTTGGTAACAAAAACTAGAATACATTTTGTAGGTGCTCTTCTGCTGTTTAGGAACATGTTTTCTCTGTTTATCTTACAGAGAAAAAAGGATGCAATTTTTTGAGAAATCTCCATTGATCAAGAATCTAAAATTGTCGTTCTTAAAAGTTACAAATACTTTTTACTTTCAAATATTTGAAATATAGCGATATTACGTGCTTCAACTGAATTGATTTTTGAAAGTGGCATAAAGCAAGGGCACAATGTTAGAATTTAAGACAACCACATGATAGGTTACGTTACTCACTGTAATTGTCTTTCTGGTTTAAGTATTTCAAAATAAAAAATAATAAGAATTTAAAAAAATGTTTCTTCAGAATTATGTTTCCATATCCTTCATGAATTAAAAAAACATACCGGATGTTTTTACTGAAATTAAGAAATTTCTTAACTGATTTGCAGCCCATGTTCCTTACCTATTTTCAGGTTAGCAGAGTAAGCCCTTGGTGTCCACACAGAATTTGGCTTGTCTGATGAGAACCGTAAGCAATGCTATCACTCAAGAATATGCCAGAAGGAAGGCCAGAGCACTACATGAGACTGATTTGTTAGGGGCCTCTTGCTTTCTCGCTAAAAGTTCCCCAATAATTCCACTAAGGCTATCTGCAAGTCATTGGAAGTTCCAGAAGGAAGTGGAAGAGACCGCCCCATGACAAAATTATACACAACACAAAATTTACCATCTGAACTATTTTTATGAGTACAGTTCTATGGCATTAAGTACGTGTACATTGTTGAGCGGCCACCACTCTCAATCTCTAGAATGTTTTCATCTTTCTCAACCAAAACACTGTATCCATTAAAAAGCTCCTAGTACCTTTCCCCTCCAGCCCTGGAGGCCACTATTTTACTTTCTGTCTTATGAATTTGACCGCATTGAGTACTTTATACACGTGTGTCCTTCATGACTGGTTGAGTTCACTGAACATAATGTTTTCAAGCATAAAGTTTTTCCATGTTGTAACACGTGTCAGAATTTTTTTCATCTTTAAGACTAAATGTCCCATTGTCTATACAGACAGTCCCTGTGTTACCAACAAGATAGGGTCTGTAGATCTGTTCTTAAGTTGAATTCGTATATAAGTTGGAACAGGAATGTTTACCTATTACCTATAATAGCCTCCATTCCTAAGTGCACATTGTACATCAGTCAGATGTTGTAACCCAGGGACTTAATATAATAACCTCTATAAATGTAAGTTGTGCATAAGTCAGGGGTTTATAACTTGGGGACTGCCTGCATATCCCACATTTTGTTTATTCATTCATTTATCCATGGACACTTGAGTTGCTTCCACTTTTTGACTATTGTGAATAATGCTGTCACAAACACAGATGTTCACGTATCTGTTGGTTTTAGCTTTCAGTTCTTTTCGGTATGTACCCAGAAGTGGAATGCTAGAGCATGTTTCATTGTTTAGGGGGTAGCCATCCTGTTTCCGTAGCAGCTGCACGATTTTACATTCCCAGCAAGAGTACATGTGTGTTTTTCTCCACATCCTCATCAAAACTTATTATTTTTGTATTTGCTTTTGTTTCGTGGGAGTTTTTGTTTGTTCGTTTTATTTTGGTAATCGCTATCCTAATTGGTGTGAAGTGGTATCTCATTGTGCTTGAAGGAGCATTTTCGAGAGAATAGTTACCTACTGACCTCTGATATTCCTTAATCACATCTAGGTACGATATCTAATTTTAAGATAATCTAAGGAGAATGCGCACTTTAGAAGTTGCCTTATTTCTGCTTTGTGCCCTTCAAATGGTAAATATTATTATTACAATGTTTATGTAATTGCAGGTGGACTTACATTTTCAGGGATATACAAATGCGTTATACAGACATATGCAGGCGTTTTTGCCATTTTTGCCTTGAAAGAAATTCCTGCAATGCAAATGCTCTTTTCCTATTTAATTCCAATATAATTAAAGATTCCAACAGACAAAAACATACCTGTAGATAAGAGGAAAGTGTCCTTGGAGAAGGTTTTCAAGTTGCGACCTGCTCGGTGAAATACTGATCATTGGAATTCAACAGAAGATCTTAACCATCATTCTCTTTTCCTCGGCAGTGTTTTCTCCCTGCAACCTTAAAACTCTTTCCTGCCTTTTAGAGTTGCCTAAATTCCTTCCTGAATCACAAGAATTTCTTCCATGCCAAAATATTGCCTTATCTTCTGCTTTTAGTACCAAGAATGTTTTGCCATATTCATGCTTTAGTCTCCCAGGAACTGTTCTCTGATCAATTTGGACTATAATATTTACATTGGTAGTAAATTCTATGTTCTAGTGCTGGTTTTACCCTAGCCCAAATTTTTGTCATTAAAGCCTTCAGTTACAGGAACAAAATGAAGTTGGCTCTCTACTTGAGTATTTCTATCCAATCCTGCTTATTTATTACACATCTTGGATACGTTTTGTTTTCAAAATTCTCATACACAGTAGGTAGTGTTGTTGAAGTCAAGTGTAATCTGCAATTATGCAGCTATACTTCACCAACACATATTTTGCATTTTCATAACCTGTACAATGTGCCCTGTACTCTGGCCAGGGAAAGGGAGGGGAGGGGAGGGGGGAGGATGGGTGGAGGGAGGGCAATTAGTGCGAACACACCTACGGTGCATCTTAGCAGGGTACTGGTGAAACTTATTAAAGGTAGAGTATCAATGTCTTTATATAGTGATCAAGAAAATGCCATGAAGGCTATCTGTACCAGTATGATCAAAATATTTCTGAATGTATATGAAGCACATCGTGCCCTATGATTGCACCAATGTACACAATTATGATTCAATAAAATTATTAAAAAATAATAATAAAAAATAAAAAGTACATGGAGCAACAGAATTAAAAGTTAAAAATAAAAAAAAAAGAATGGAGAATTAGGGTGGCTGGGTCACGTCAAAAGAAAAAAAGTCAGTGTACAAAAGCCCCTCAAAATCATAAAGTCGTTGGTGGTCATAAAATGACATTGCACACATTTTCAGGAGATTAATGAGTGGATCATAGAATAGAATTAATTTTTTGGCCAACTTCCAGTTAGAAAGTTGTGCATTTCCTAGATAGTACTTTTCTAACCACCAGACCCTTGCTCTGAGAATATTTGCAGTTCAAAACACTAATGCTATTACATTTCTTTACTTTATAAAAATGAAAGGAAGCTATTGAAGTCCCTGACCAATACATCATTTCTTTCCAGGTTCAAACCCAGTTATATCTTTTTAGCTAAACTCCCCCAGGTGGGCAGTTAGGGAAGAATGCTGATGAGGGTGCCCATGGGGCTCCCCTCACACACATTTTAAAACTGTAGACGGCTGCCTAAATGTACCCCAGTTAGCAATCTTGAAAATGCACCTTATTGGTCACAAGAATGGTAACATTATGAAATACAAACAAACAAACAAAAACAATTATTACTACTGGAAAAATAAATAATCGGCCCCCAGAATGCCTGTAATGACAGCACATTCACTCACACCAAAGGCACACCCACCACCACAGCTTTTCAGAAATTTGGGGGACCCTCAGTAAATGTGACTCAGTCGATAAATGAAATTTTCTCTATGAAACCTGGACAGCATTTCGTGTCAGTGCTCGCCTTCTGAGTGTTCCAGAATTTCATGTGGCCATGTGATTAACTGATTTACAATTATCTACCAAGGGTACTTTAAGAATGAGAACTCTAAATACATCTGAGCTGAAATCGTCCACTATTATTTCACATAGAAATACCATCTATGTATTTAAAAAACCAAAACTTTAACCCACTTTGAATTTCACACACTCTTAGGAGAAATCAGGAATATTATCACACATAAAAATATATTCAATTCAGAGTATGTTAAAACAATAAACATTTAATTAGGGAGTTCATAGCTGAAAAGAGGTCTGTTTTATAATGACTTTGGGGCGGGGGTTCATCACTGTCCCAACTATACCCCTCAACTTAAAGTCATTTTAATAAGATATTTTATGACATTCTCTTAACAAAAGCACACGATAGCCTTTTCTGGCTGAATATTTCTAAGAGAACCTTGATATACTGAGGTTGTAGTCCTTCCTCCTCCACCAAAAAGAAACCTGAATTCCAAGGTGTGTTTCCATCAAGTTGTATGTTCTGCATTCACCACGCTTACAGAATTATCAGATCTAAAAGAAGACTTTATCTAAAATTTGATCTATAATTTTATTCTTAAAAACTAGACTATATAGCCACATGCTTGTGCATGCAATAGATCTGAAAGGGCGTATATATGTGTTATTTAGCAAATGTGCTGTACTTTATTATGGTGTAAAATGTCATATTTATTAATTGTGTCATGACAAATGTTTGACCACATGCGATTTCATGCCTTAAAAACACAGCTGCATTTTAGGAGGAAAATGAGTTGCCTGGGGTCTCAAGCCAGATTTTAAGGTAAAATTAATTCCTTTAAAAAAAGAGGGTTTCTTTTAAAAAAAACACACACACAACATTTTTCTAATGTACATTAAGGATGTCAGAGGGTTCACTGAAGCATATGCTCTGAGCTTTCAGGAGCAATCTGTAGTCAGGCATTTTAAATGAAAATTGATTTGTGATTTACATGGTCAGTGGAAAGAAAATTAACTTATGGAAGGTTGTAATGAAATATTAGACAAGTAAAAAAGTAGATGGTGATCTAGTGGAACTAAAAGTCCCATCTGGAAGAATTCTGTGACATTTTTACATTTATCTGTGTTCTGCATGAGTTGTAATGTTAGTGGTAATTTTATGGGACTGAACTGAAATGAAAAGGGTGTTATCACAGATTGCCTACAATATAGGATTGTGTTCAGTGGAGAGGCCTGTATCCTTTTCTCCATTTTCCTATAATATGACTCATTGCACTTTTTTCAGCTACTGTTGTTGGATGCATTCAGCCTTTTACTTGAGGTTATTAAAGAAGAACATCAAATGCTCACAAATACAATCTAACTGCACATTTAAAAGCAACACTCAGGCTTCCCCTTAGTTCTGCATTGTTTTGGTAATGTTCAAGAAAGAACCTTCGAAATGTACATGAAAGAAGCAAGTGCATTGAATGTAAAGCTCTTATTTTGAGCCACTTTTTTTGGTCTCAAAAGTATGATTAACACCTCACCAAAACCTGGAACAAGTTAGCAGAATGGTAAACTTGTATCTTCCTAAACTTGGGTCATTCGGAAGTTACCCATTTTTCTCCCTTTTTATTCCAATTTTGTAAAAGCAATCACAATTTTTTCTTCCATCAGAGAAAAATGTTCTAGGGAAGAAAAAATAAGACTCTTCCTTTACTGTCTGATATGAAAGAAATGTCTATTACATTTCAGTAGTAATGAGCCGATGTGAATTTTGAAAGGGGAATGAGTGGTGGGCTTAATTCTGTGTGCTGTTCTTTTTCCCTTTACATTTACTATATTGAACAGATGGTCATGACTTTTTGAAATACACAGTTTGTAAATCACTACACTTTACATATTTGACAAAATTTAAATACTATAACCCTATGCTAACGCATAAGTGATAAAATTATTTGCCTTAGAATTTCAATATCCAATTTCTGTCTCTTTTCTCTCCTTTTATCTCTTCCTCCACGAACCATGGATGAATATAGGTAGAACTTCTAAAAAAATTTTAAATATTAAAGTCTTTGGCTAAATTGATACTTGTACTATATTTAAATAAATCCACTTACTGTGGGAAATCTTACTTTTAGGATAGATCATTTGAATTGTTTCCTTTGATTTTCAATTATTTTTGTCGAGTATTTTTAATTTGTGAAGTTACCTAATTTTGAATATGCTCGGCATTTTCTCTAATGAGGAAATCACAAGTTATTTCCGTAAATTAAAATCGTGCCATATTGTTTTACCTGTAGTAGCAGCTTTCTCTCTTTCTAATGGTATTTCTGAGACTGACCATTAGCCTCACCTGGGACTTTGTAAAATAATATCACTTCCTGGGACCTGTCACAGAGTTCTGATTTAATGGGTCCAGGGTACTTCCTGACATTCGTACCAATAAAGACTCCCTGGTTGAGTTTAATGTGCAGGCAGTGCTGAGCCCACAGCCATAGGAACACTCTGCGTGGAGTGATTATCGTTCGGGAGTGGAAGGGCAGGAGGCAGGTTGGGTTGGTGGGGCTGGACCCTCCCCTGCCTCAACGGAGGACACAGCCCCCCTTCTTCTATCTGCAGTTTTTATGTTCCAGGAATAACTACTTGATCCACAGCATTTGGTTTTGTGTATTAAACCTAAGCGCTCCTATAAACAGGTGTAAGAGATTTCTGCATTATTTCTTTAGTGGCATTTTCAAATTTTAGGCTCAAACTACACTTTGCAATCCCTGGGTTCTTGATGGTCCTTGTGTTTGATGGGACAGGCTGCTGTCCCCGTTTAAAATAAAGTATTTTAAAACTTGCTCCTGAGAGCTGGCTGTAAGTACCCATTTTCGTGAGCAACGACTGGTCTACTGCTCCCACTCCTTGGGCTTGGTTTTTATTGTTTCCTTCAAATGGAAGACGAATAACCCTCCCACCCAAATGTCCTCTAAAGTCAGAATCCAAGGCTGTGGCTGTGGGTGCTGACGTAGCATTTAAACAACTCTTTTGACATCCATCCCGCCTGTCATCTCTGCTGTGCGTTCGGTTCGTAACGTTTCTAAGGAAAAGGTCACGGATCTGTCACCAGCAGTGTTTGTGGCACTCGGAAAATAAAATGGGGTGGCTAATGATAGCCAGGGCAGCCCGCTTAATCACAGGGTGCTGCCGAGGTCAATATCCTGCATTGGCTTTCCGTCCTGTCCATCTGAAACAATATACCGGAGTAAATGTAATCAGTAAGTGGCCGCAAATGAATCTTTTAGAGACATCAGCAATTGCTGAAACCAGAGATTCAGGAGGAGACGCTAAGTGGGATCTTTGGGGTTGTAATTGCAGCCCGGGGAATAATTACCTTAATTAATAGCTGCTAAACCCGGACCCTTGCTCCCACTCTCAGGGATGGGTTCGTGATTGCTGTTCTGGGAATGTGTTGTACATTCTGCAGAGAGTGCCGTGGGGGTAAACGGACCCTGGGGACCAGGCTCCGGCACTGAGAGCCTCCCCAGGCCATCTTTCCTCCCCACAAGTGCGTCCCTGGAGATCAGATAGCCATCTGCATAGACCACAAAGTTACGAGGTGGTTGTGGGATTGGATGAGCGGATCTGTTTCAGCACTAAGCTCCCTCCTCGTAAAGAGAGTCTGAAATCTATGCCGCTTCCGGCGGATTGATAGCTCTGGTTAGAAGACAGCCGCCCTCCTGACATTTGCCTCTGAACGCAGAAAGAGCTGGAGAGAGAGAAAATAATAGGACAGCTTTTGTTTGTGTGATCTCCAGCCCTGCTTCAGTGGACTGCCTTTTTTTTATTTGAGACAGAGCCTCAAGCTGTCATCCTGGATAGAATGCTGTGGCATTATAGGCCACAGCAACCTCTAATTCCTTGGCTCAAGTGAGTCCCCTGCCTCTGCCTCCCAAGTAGCTGGGACTACAGGCACCTGCCACAACACCCGGCCATTTTTTTTTTTTTTTTTTTTTTTGGTTGCAGACTTCATTGTTGTTTGGCAGGCCTGGGCTGGATTCGAACCCACCAGCTCAGGTGTACGTGGCTGGTGCCTTAGCCCGTTGAGCCACAGGTGCCGAGCCCAGTGGCCTGCCTGTAAGAGCTGGCAAAACTCTTTGTCAGAAAGGCCCAGGCCCAGGCAGAGCCATGACAAGTTTGTTTCAGAGCCCTCCCTTTCCTCTGTCCCTGTCAGGGACGTCACTCTCTCCCCTCCTCGCCTGGCATCAACTGTCCAGGCCACTCTGCCCCCTTTCCTCAGTCCAAACCTCCTCTCCGGAGCGGTCCCATGTGCTTCCTCCTTCTGAGGTATAATTTCACAACAATGCTTCCAGAAACATCGATAGGAAAGCCAAGGCCATCAGTTAACCAGATTTGGGAATTATTTTGGAAGGATGAAAAACTTCCTCCATCTTCCAGCCTCATCCTGTGGCCTATCTTGCTTTCACTAAGAAGATGTTAGTTACTGAGGCCACGGTGTCATCACTGGTTCATTGACCAGCGACAAGCGTGAACCGCCGCTGCTGATCAGTTTCCCCAGCCAGGATCCAGATACTATCCACGCGGAAAATGTCATTCCCACGGAAAGCATACGTGTTAGAGAGGCAAGCGGGCCTCTAGGAACAGTGATAAGTGTGTCCTACCTGTGCCTGAAACAATGTGTGTGTCCTAGACCCTGTGAGGGACGGAGAGGGGTGAACTCAAACGTTTTGAGGAGCTTCATGTCTGGAATCCAGTCTGTATTAGTTGAGGACATACTGAACGCTGCACGCTCCCAAAACTCATCTCACTGGCTTGTCACAAGCACTCTGGAACAGGTTTTGTCCTCAGTGTCCACAGGAGCTAAGACACAAACGTGACTGAAAGATTTCCCCCCAGTCATCCAGTGAGGTAGCAGCTGAGTGTGCTGTCTGGCTGAGACACTCTGCCCCTTCTGCTCCTACAGAAATTGAGGGATCAGGTTTCCCTGCATGAGTTTGGAAGATTCCAGGTGGCTCCCACAAGCCACTTTGATGGCTTGACTTCATAATATGGGCATGCCGAAACAGTACTAGGTGCTCAGTAAAACTCGAGGAATTGATTAACTGGAGCAACTTCATAATGCCCTTGAATAATGTGGGTCATTATGAAAGTTTTGACATATACACAAAAATCAAGAAATGTCAAATCTGTGTGGACAGAACTCCCAGCAACATCAATAAGCTGAGCAAGCTGAAACTTGTGCCGGCTAACCACAAAGGATGCCGTTGACTGTGCTTGTTGGAAGTGAACCAATGAACCACAACAGAGTCTGTCTCAAAACTTTTATGGTGAGCTGTGTAGGGTGTTTCGCTTTCCCACAGGAATGGAAGTATTTGCAAGTGAAGCCAGAGAGAGAGAAAATCATAAGGATTTTCTGATAACAGAGTTACCAGAATGGATTCAAATAGTTGCTGCCCATTCTTAAAATAAACAAAGGGAGAACGCCAGTCGGTACAGGTCAATATACTCAACGCGCACCTAATGGATATTATTGCTAAAATTCTAATTAGAATACAAACTCGAACTCCCAAATAAGTCTGTGTGCTAATGGAGTAATAGGATGGTAGAAAAAGGATCAGCACAGGACTCCTCTGATGGGGGTGATTCTTTCCCCCCTAGGGTTGCTAGGGGACACTTGGCAAGGTGTAAAAACATTTCTTGTTGTCACCACCAAGGATGGTGATGCTACTGGTATCTAGAAAGCAGAGATCAGGGACGCTGCTACACATCCTATGAAGCACAGGACACCCCCACCCCCCAAAATTATCCAGCCCAAAATGTGAACTGTGCCAGGGTTGAGAAACCTTCATTAGTGAACTAATGTTAGGGGTAAAAAAAATGGCAAAGGGTAAAGAAGCCTGATTGAATTTACAATCTGAAGTTAAAAGTGTGTTTTGGCTAGAAATTGCCATAAGGAAAGTATTTTAATATTGTTAGCTGGATTGAAAAATTGTTTCAATGTTCTTCATAGTTTCATGGGTTTGGTTTTATAATTAATTTCAAGCAGTGATGGAGTTAAATTCCAGGAAAATGACAATGATAATAAGGTAGCATTTTGAGACAACCCACTGTATGCCAAGTATTTAATTTATGCTTTATACACATCATATTTAATCATCACAACTCCACGAAGTAGGTATAATTATATCCTTTTATATATGATGAAACTCTGGCAGTAAGAAATTTGAGTTGGGTGGCAGAGACATTTCTGCGATCATAATACTTCATTTCTTTTTCTCCTGGACACACAGAGCATATTTTCCAACCCTTCTTGCAGTTAAGTGGCCTTTGTGACTGATTCTAGCCAATGAATGGGGATGCAATCAGATACATGTTCTTCAGGATCCCCAAAATTTTAACCTGCGTGATCCCCTGCATGTTCTCTTTTCCTGTAGAGATAAAATATCCAGTGGAGGACATGGGACCCTAGGGAATGGCCTGGTTCTTGAATGGCTGTGTGAAGTAGACCCTGTTCCTCCTCACTGGACATTGATGTAAAAGAAAAAAAAACTATATTTAGCCACTAAGAAATTGGAGATGTTTCTTAGAATAGTTGGTATGTCCCTATTAATACAGGCAGCTTAAAGTAAGCTGGAATCTGAACCTATATTTTCCTAATCCCAAAGCCCCTGTTCTCAACTACCACACTGTGTTACAAATAAATGATTATTAACCTTTTCAAAACAAGGACGAATTATTTTCAGGAAATAGTTGTAAAAAGGTATCTATAATTTACTACCCTGTGTTGCGAATAAATGATTAACCTTTTCAAAACAAGTACAAATTATTTTCGGAAATAGTTGTAAAAAAAGTGTCTGTGAAGATATTTCTTCTGGATGGAAAAGTTGAAGCATGTAATTATCACTGAATTTTCTCATTATGAAAACATAAATTATACAAATGTGTCCCTGCAGTATATAAATATTCAGCAACTTTAGAAACAGATAAAAGTGTGTGAATTTTATAGTGATGGTAAGAATAGACACTATTCTTGACATGTTCTTCAGGTATTAACTAGATGCTTATTAGCTGTTCTTCCTAATCGCAAAGCTCAAGTACATAAGCTGCAAATATTTTAGGGGAAAAAAGAATGGAGAGAAGATAAGCAGGTGTTGTTTATCTGTTCCTGTTCCAAATCAAAATAAAATGTTGACTCTTGATGAATGATCAAGATTATCAACTAGAAAGGCAATCATTGCACTTCTGCGCTGGAGAACAGAGAGGGTCGCCTCTAAGAAAACTACAATTCACGATCACTGGGTTGAGAATTTTTAATAGAAAATATCCTATTTCATAAGAATGTGTATAGCTCTCTCCAGTAGATGGTAGGTGTTCAAATACTTATTAAAGGAATCTAAATAATCCTTTATTATTCCAATTATAAGTGCCAAGCAGAATGGACGCACACTGGAACTAAAATTGTTAGTCTGTTTCCTTTAACGTCTCGCTAACAATGATTTTATTGAACTTGATATATCAAACAAATATTATTGCAGTAGCTATCAGTTAATGTTTCCGTGACATGCGAAGCTCAGTAGTATAGCCCATGTCATTTGCCTGAAATAATGTTTGTGCTAAAGGCAAGGAATCGTCTGCTGTGGGATCAATTTCCATGGCATTAAACTAAGGACTCGCCCATGAAATGAAGTTTTGTGCTCTTTCAAAGATAGCTACAGAATTTCTCAAATCCATGCGTAATATTTCCATTCTTTCTGGGACTATTCCTTGGTTTTTAGTGTTGATAATATTTCAACTTGTTGTAGAACACATTGTAGCCTATGGTCTATTTAAGATATTTTCTTATAAATAATTGGAATTCATGCATTGGATGTTTTATTAACTACCTACCCAAGGGACCTCAACCCACATTCCCAAAGTTATGTGCAAAGCGTGTACTATAGAGGTCATCATTTAGTGGTAAAAGTAGACAGAAAACAGACAGTTTACAAAATAATTTGTAACGTGAAATGGGAACTGAAGAAACGGTGATGTTATCTGTCTTACCAAAAAAATATTTCTATTAAGTAGTATCCAGTTTGAATTTAGCATTTGGTTTTCCTCAAAATTATCATTAACTGCCTTCTTAATTTAGTAATTAAGTTGCCAATATTGTCAATAATTTAATTAGTGATTTTTTTAAAGAAATAAGTTACTGCAAACATTCTTGCGCTGCTATATTCTCATTCTCTGGAATGGTAGGAAGGGTCCATGCGAAGGGCAGTCTCTTCCCCTCCCTCACTGCACAGTAGAGGAATGTACCTGGGGGCTGGGAATGATGATCTGGGTTATGGCAAGAAGGATTGGGACCTCTGTCTCTTCCTCTCTTCCTGGGCTCCCTCCACCGGGCTGCACTATGAATGCCAGTGATCGTTAGCTGCCCCCCAGGAGAAAGCAGGCATGTGAATGCCGCCCCACACGATGCACTTGGTTACACTACTGAACTTCCTACTAACTCATTTTCTCCTGCACAGCAGTTTCTTTGAAACAACATAAAATCACTTTAATTATATCAATCCGTCTGCTAGGTTGTCCCCTGTTCTGTTTTCCAGGCTCCCAGTTGTGAAATCAGAGCATAGGGATATTTTGTCTGGGACTTTTCATTAAATGGTATTCTGCACAGAGAAAGACATTGCTGAATCTTTAATGATCTGCTACCAATATCTATATGGGCCTCCCGTTCTCCTTGTTTTAGCATAAATTTCATGGAAACTACATCTTTAGTACCTATGTGCTAAGCATACAGCACCATAAGAGCCCCATTGGGGGGAAGCCCAGGATATTATAATTTCTGTTACATAAAAATACATGCTTTCCTCTTAATGATAAATTGGCTCACTCAAATATTGAATAGGATGGTACTCCTAGGATTCCTTATGATTAAAATAAGATTATTGAAGGGAAAAAAAGAGTCTGGATGGAAATATTTTCTCATCTCTGATTAGCACTTGGATGCTCCTAGGCCAGCCCTCTGAAGTCGTTCTCACTGTATTCTAGGTGAGTGTCCCTGCTCCCCACCCCACAGCCCCATCCCAGCAACATGGTGTGAATGGTGCCTTCTGTACTGGCATTGCTGGGGCCCTGGGTCCTCTTAAGCCTTAGTGTCTGTGAGTTTGGATGGACAGAAAATTAATTTCAATCAGTTGTTGGATGTAGTGATTTTTTCGGGTGGAGATGAAATGCATCCACGTTGCCGTGTGTTTACCTCCAGAAAGGAAGCTGAGAGTAAAGGACCAAGAGCACCAGGGCTGCTTTTGGAAACTCCCTTTTCTTTGTGGTTCTGTTTTGTCTATTGGCTGCTTCATATGCAACCTGCCTCTAGGCGCAAAAGTATCTTTTGTTCTAATGATCCCAATGACCCTCCCCCAACCTTCATATAAACAAAATTATTAAATCGAGACTTTTCTATTTTTTTTTTTTGTTTATAGAAAATTGTTATTTATTTATTTGTTTTATTAAATCACAGCTGGGTACATTAGTGCAATCAAGGGGTACAATGTGCTGGTTTCATATACAATCTGAAATGTTTTCACCAAACTGTTTAACCATAGCCTTCATGGCGTTTTCCTTTCTTTTTCTTTTTTTTTTTTTTTCCAGTGGTAAGACAGAATTTATTTACAGAAAGAATACAGAAAACACTTAAGCTCCTGGTAGAGAGAGAGAACTCAAGTGGGAGAGAAAAGCTCTCTCCGTTTCTCTCCCGGTCTTTCCCCGTCTCCTCCTTTAGGCCTTTAGTCTCAGGGTATATATAGGCGTGTGGCTTCCTTGGCCAGGAAACAAATGAACACAGTCCCTTCTGCCAGGGGCAAGGTGAATGAATGGATCAATGAACAAACACAGTCCCTTCCACCAGGGCAAGGTGAATGAATGGATCACACACACAGTCCATTCATGGAATTGAAGCCTAGGAAATTCAGATGAAATCGACCTAGGCATAGGAAATGGGGGTTCCACATTTAGTCCTAAGTGTTAAGTGAAGGAGACACCAAGGCACAGGTGTCTCCTCGGCAGTTGTCAGGCCTTTTTGGCTATTGGAGCCTCTGGTGGGGGTTGGAGGTCCCCCTCCTTGCCTGTCATCCAGCCCACTGGTTCTTCAGCTGAGACTTTTCAAAACATTAACTGCCTACTAATATCAATGTTCTTGCCAACATATTCAATTTCTCACATGTCACTCATGCCATTGTTTTCATCTAGTTCTGGTACACAGAATATTTTTTCTAGAAGTAAAATTATCCAGATAGGCCATCAGCCAACAAATTAACTTTTTGGCCAGACCACTAACTACATGAACCGTCTTGTGCATTCCTCCTGGCTTGGCTTTCTCGCTGTGTTCAGAAGCCGGTTCTTTCAACGAAACCACCACCTTCCCACTTTCAGCTCATGCGTTTGCAATGCCTCCTAGATCCCAGTTCTGCTGTCTTTTGGAGGCTGAGCTCCACATACTACAGAGGTGTTGACTCTAGGTCGGCTACTCGTGTTCTACGATGTGCCAAGTTATCTTTCCTAATTAACATCACACTGTCTTCTTCCCTGCTCACATGCCTATCTCTCTCAGTAGCCTGCCTCCATCTGACCCAGACCTATAGCTACTCGCTTGTAGAAGAGAAGAGAGAAGGCGACGTAATAGATGTATCTGGGCAGATCACAGTAAAATTACCTCCCAAGTATCAAGTGCAGTGCTCAGGCCTGTCCATATATTGTTTCATGTAATGGTTTTGAGAGGTCATTATTGTCGCCTCCATTTTGCTTGTTCCAGGTTACACAGCTGGTAAGTGGTGGTGCTGAGATTAAAGCCAATGCCTCCTCGCCTCCACCACTGTGCCACCCCATGCCTTCTTCCAGGCTTTCTCCCCTGGGAACCGAAGCTCTAGCCTGTTTCCCCTCTGAGGTCCTTGGTGTTGACAAGACCTCATCTAGATCAGATTGCATCTTATCCCATGGCTCCCTGTGCATTGTCTCCACTGAGCTTTTTAACATACAGGGAGCCCTTCTTTACAATAGCTGTCACCCAGGCCTATTGTAATTTATACCTATTGACACTACTCTGCAGATAATTCACCCTTGCAGACTGTCACTTTCCACTGTCACAACAAACAGCCAGCAACAGAAATCGTATGCATGGTGCCCATCAACCGAGGATCTTGGTGTCACCTGATGCAAACACACATGGAAGAAAATGAGTCTGTACCTCTTAGATCACACACATGTCTCCTTTCTGAGCAAAGGCATCATTTGATGACTTTGAGGGAGCCAGACAATGAAAGGAATAACTTTTAAGATGTGATCCTTATTGAATACTGAGCAGGAACATCTGCATTTTCTGGGACTTCCCTTTGGTAGATCTTTTATTTTTGAGTTAAATATCAAAATGCAATTGCTTCCCAAGAAACTCTGAACTTGATGTGTACTGGAACCCAAACCGCTCTGCCCATTTGCTTTAAAGGATCAAAGGTAAGAATCAAGGTCCACGGAATTTCTTCAAATGAAAAGCACTTCAGAAATTTTTTCCACCTTCAATTTCATAACTAAATTGAGGTGCAGAAATATTACGGGACTCACTCCAGGTTAAATGCAGTGAAGACTCCTCATAGAATATAACCAAAGTGATTCTGAAATTAATATCATAGCAGTTATATACACTTTTGTATCTGTTACTTTTCTCTGCTTCCCTGGTGTCGATAACAATGGAAACTTACTTCTGCTTTCACCTGGTGTTTACACTTCTTTCCTCATCCTTATGGTTTGAAATAGTTAAAGCATCAGCCCCAACCAATATGCACTTGAATTTGAAATTTGCTGTATGATGCTGCTGCTTTTCATTTTTTACCATTTCACACCTTGTCCGCATCTTGAGCAAGCTTGTAAGTTTCCAGTGCATACATTTCTTGTGATGATATATTGTCCTGGTGGAAAATTTCATTTACTGGCTGTGCCCTTTGCTGAACCTGTTGCTAGTCAGGGAACATGATAAGCGTATAAGTAGCATGCTACTTCATTTATCATACATCGTTTTAGACACTCAAATATCTCATATACAATTCTGCATTCTGCACAAAGGGGAGCTACCCAATTCACGGGGAAAAAAAAAGATCTTTAAATAAATTGTCAGTTTCTGATATATAAATGTATCCTCAATAAAAATTAATCACGGTTTATACTAAATCTGTAAGTATCCTTTATTTTTTTTTTTTATAACCGTGCTAACCGCATGCTATCAAATATTAAGAGAAAGAATCTGGCTTTTGTGATTTGGTGTATAAGAAGATTGGAAGTCATAAAAATGCTGTCTATTTTCAATAATTGAATTACATTGTGAAATAAGTCAGGGCATTGGGAATCTCAGCAGCATCTCCAGGGCTGTCAGGTGCCACACCCCCCACACAGGAAGTGCTCCCGTTTTATCCCCCCCTGCTTTAAGTGAAAACTGCTCAGAGTCAAGGCCAACACTTGGAGAAGTTTGAATTAGCCCAGAGAGAGAAGGTGCTCGTCACAAATGGAAAGCAAGCAAAATAAAGCTCTGAGCGTCTATCTTAGAAAGTGTTGTTTGTTTTTTTTAAGGGTTATTTTCTGAGGCTGCTCCAGGTCAAGCCTACCTAATTTCAGTAACTTTTTGTGTATTGATTCCTGCTCTTCCCCTGCCCGTCAGTACAGTGTTTTACTGGCAACATGTTTATGTGGCGCATAAAAAAAAATCTACATTCTGTCAGAATGGGGCCCTTGAAATTTTGAGAGTAAAACTTGATTTACATGAAACATTGCTTAGACTAATTAGGATCTTTCTCGGAGGAACTGTGAACATGAAATACAGCTAACAATTATGGGTTCGCTGTCTCGCTTTCCTTATAGTGTAGGAAGTAATAATACTTTAGCTGAATGGAGCCTACACAGAAATAGGAGGACTAGTGGCACTTATATAAAGATGTAAACATAGATAAAGGCCCAGGCATTTTTATTTGTATCAGGATATTGTCCACCAGAAGCAAAGGCAGTGCCCTGGTATATGGCAGCAATTGGCTTAAATGCACACATATGTGACTCACCTAGACCCTGCCTTACAAGGGGTACTTTCACAAAAGGGGAGATGCCTCTCAAATGAAAACTCACTTTTTATTTAATAAAGAAAAATGTCCCTTTCTGAAATATGGAATTAGGATGGAGAACTTAAATGTGACACCACTTCTGGCCACTGAAAAACACCTTGACTAAATATGTAGGAACAAACCATTTCAGTCCTTCATGTTCAAGTTGATCAAACTCTCACTAGGCCTTGGTTCTTCCTGCTGTTTGGATCACAAAGTCTTTGAGATGCTGATGAAAGTTAGGGATCCTCTCTATGAAAAAAAAAAACTCCCATTCTGAGACACACAGATGTCTGCATGTAACTTCAGAGGGTACAAATCCTCTGAGCTTCACTCACGGATCCCTGAATGTGATGGAAGGAGAACTGGATTCAAATCACCTGAGCTCTGTCTGGGCCTCTGGGCATCTCAGTCTGAGCACAAGGGCAGTACTTGATGAGTGAGTTGCTATGGAGACTAAGGAACAATGCGTGTACAAGCACAGACTCCACCTGGCACGTGGTGGTTGCTCAACCAGTACCTGCTTCCTCTCCCTTCTTAAACTAACTTACCAAAGAGCAAAGTCCTCCCCCTGGAAAGCAGAGCTTGGGTAAGGGCAGCCTCCTGGCCACATCTCACTCCCCACCTGTGTATCTAAATAAAGATTTATGAGAATACAGCTACACCCATTTGGTTACCTATTGTTTGTGGCTGCTTTTGAGCTACAGTGGCAGAGATGAATAGTTATGATAAGGACTATGTGGCTCACAAAACCAAAACTTTTTGCCTTCTGGCCCTTTGTGGGAAAAGTTTGCCATCCCTGCTCTAGACCTGTTAACACAAGTCAGGATCATTTGCAGGCTGGTTCCTTCCATCCTGATAGGGGAGATGTGCTTATCTCTACCGCTCTTTTGGGGGTCAGGTCAAGGGTAGATACTGACACTTGATGGTAGTAAAGTCTGGTAGCTGGAATTAACTCAAACGCCCATAGTTAGGAAAGATTGTGAATATATTAGGGTAAGCATTTGTACAGCCAAAAAATGCACAGTAATAAAAAGAATGAACTATCGAGTGTACCCAGTAACAAGGATCCAATTGAGAAAGCTGGGGATAGAAGGGCACATTCTGTGTGGTCACATTTATATAAAGTCCTAGAACATGCAAAACTAATTCATGGTGACACATGTTCCTGGGAAGGGGCCTGAGGGAAGCCTCTGGGGTGCCAAAGTGTTCTAGACTTTGATCATGCAACTCAAGTAGATCGTTTTGCACTTGGTAGTTTATGTCTGAAGTGAAATAATATGAGAAAGACACACACACACACACACGTACACAGGTGCACCAGAACGCTCTGAGCTGAAGTGGTCAAGTTTCAAATCCTGATTTTCTAACATTGACAGGGTAAACGACTTGGGGCAGGTGTCTTCATGGTGCCTCAGTTTCCTCAACTGCAGAAGACTCAAATGGTTGAGAGAGGCTAACCTTCCTTATCTCCAATTCCAAAATCCCAAAATTCTTAAGGTATTTCCATAATTCATTTAGCAGCAAAACTGATCTTAACTTAACTGATCTTAATTTATAGTTTTATTTAACCCACTCAATACAAAAAGTTATAGCAATTAATATTATTGCAGAAATATTAATGTGTTTGGTTGTGGAATGAGTGGGAGAGTCATGATGTGTGGAATGTGTTTTCCATATTAACTTCCTAAAATATAAAAAATTCTGAATTCTAAAATACCAAGATCATCATCAGGTAAGAGATTGTAGACATATATACATACTTTCCCCATAGAGTTTAATGAGAATTAAATAAAGTAACACCTGAAAAGCACTTGGGACGATGCCTGTCCCATCCAAAGCACTCAACAAAGATTAATATTTTATTTATTTTTTACTTTTTTTATTGAATCATAACTGTGTACAATAGTTCAATCATGGATTACAGTGTGCGGGCTTCATATACAATCTGAGATAATTTCATCCACCTTTTCGACATAACATTCATGAGATTTTCTCATTTACTCTGTGAAAACATTTGTGTTCTGCATTTAGTAATTTTCTCCTGACCCTTCAAAGATGTAACTCAAGTGTGATCTCACCCTTTATCCTCTCTGCCCCCACCCTCTCCCTCCCCTTCCCTCCCTCTCCCGTTTCCCCATCTTCTTGTGTAATAACTGGGTTGTAACCTTCACATGAAAGGTGTAAATTTGCTTCATATTAGGGCTGTATAGATTGGATACTTTTTCTTCCATTCTTGAGATACTTTGCTAAGGAGAATGTGTTCCACCTTCATTCATGTAAATATGAAAGAGGTAAAGTCACCATCTTTCTTTAAGGCTGCATAATATTCCATGGTATACATGTACCACAATTTATTAATATTATTGCTTGTGATCTCTGCTCCCAGTCTAGGGAGGCTCGTTACAGTTTTTACATAGGGC